>JAPKLW010001327.1:85745-116060 GCA_026898455.1 Plectranthus barbatus | reverse complement strand
AGATGAAGCATTTTAAGGGCATAGTTTTAAGAACTGTTGATGTTGGTATTGAGTTTTATAGAGACTACGCTCGTGTTGTTGCTTTGAAGAAGAAGATGTTTAATTTTTTTTAATTCGTATTTATGTAAAAATGAAGTAAATCGGGCTAAAAATGAAGTAAATTGGGCTAAAAATGAAGTAAATCGGGTTTAAAATGCAGGTTGCTGTTTGTGTTTGAGTATTTTTACAGTTTTAGCCTTTAAAGACTAAAACTGCACGATATTGGGGCAAAAATGCTGCGTTTTTCAATATGCTGAGAATGAATCCAGTTCGTCGATTTGATGAGATGGACGCGCGAGATTTATTCTTATTTCTCATAGTAACTCCTATTCTCACCTGATCACTACCCTATATATATATATATATATCCATATATATCTCGTCCATAATTATCCATATCATATTCATCAATATATCTACCCATATCTATTTTAACCATATCTAAGCATAGGGAGCGGATCAGGTAAGAAAAAGTCCCCTGTGAGAAAAAAGAATGAATCATATCCATCAGATCTTAATAAATCAATGGTTGATATAAAATCAAGCAACAAATCAAACACAATCAAGCAACACAATAATCAAGCAACAACTAAAACATAATCAAGCAATTGCTTGATTGTGTTTTAATTGTTGCTTGATTGCATATCAACCATTGATTTATTTAGATCTAATGGATAGAATTTACTCTTTTTTCTCACAGGAAGATTTTTTCTCACATGATCCATCCTCTCTAAGCATATATCTCATCCATTTATCCTTAATACCCATATATATATAACCCATCCATATTTTTTTCCCTTATCTTTCATATCCTCTTTCATCTATACCTATCTGATTGAGGGATTAAGAAAGTCATAATTTGAGTGATACAGAAGCGTTGAGTGATCAATCATTATGAGTGATACACGAGAGCTTAAGAAGTGGTGAGGCGTACTTTTTATTATTCGCAGAATGGCTGAAACTGAGTATGAGGATAGAAATGATGATGCAAAACTTCAAATGAGGTATATGATGAAGGTTTTGAAATCTGACTTAAGAAAGATGACGAAGTCAGGGATGGAGATGTTGCATCAACGTCTTGATGCATTGGAGGATCACCGTAATACTCGTAAGATTGGAAGAGGAAGAATTCAAGATGATGATTATTTGGGCAACAGAAAGATGAACATTCCTATTTTTCAAGGAAGGAAAGATCCTGAGTTATACCTTAATTGGGAGAGGAATCTTGAGCTTATATTTAAAGATCATTACTATTCAGAGCTTAAAAAGGTCGATTTGGCGACGATGGGGTTTACTGATTATGCACTTACTTGATGGAATCGGTTCATGCGTGAAAAGAGGAGGTATCACGATCTGCCACTCCAGTCGTGGAAAGATTTAAAGTTAGTAATGAGGAAACATTTCATACCTGATTATTACAATTGACAATTGTATTGCAAGTTGCGGAATTTGAGGCAATGATCTAAAAGTGTGGTAGACTACTACAAAGAGCTGGAAGAAGCCATGATTCGTGCTAATATCAGTGAGGATCAGGAAATAACAATGGAAATATTTTTTGGTGGATTGAATTGGGAGATCCAAGAATAATTGGAGCTGCATCATTACGAGGAGTTGGAGGACATGGTTCACATGGCCATCAACATTGAGGATCAATTAAAGAGAAAGAGGATTTACAACAAAGATATGTTAGACAATTATTTCTCATTTGAAAAGCTTCAATCATTGGTGGAGCAGACATTGATGACATTAGAATCCGAGTCGATGAGTGCTTCAATTCAAGAGCCCAAAGAAGAGGATATGAGAGTTGCTACAGCTTTGGAGAGTCATGTAGAAGACAATGAGGAATTGGAGGATCCAGCTACACTCACTATCATTACCAGTCCAGTTTTGGGAATGCAAAGCCAAAGTGAAGAGACCAAGGAAGAAGACATAGTAGTCTATACTCCATTGGAGGAAGGTTCAGTGGAGGAAAAGGTTGAGGTGGAAATAGTTCATAAGTTTGTTTCTGCAAGTACTATTATTCTTAAAAGGAGGATGCATGAAGAAAAGAAATTGTCGGAGTTTGAACATGATGATGTGCCAAATAAGCCAACTAAAGGCAATGTAAGATGGTCAATTGAATCCGGTGCAGACTTGGATTTGAGGACAAATCCTTTTGAAGAGGAGGGGAATGATGGAGATTCAGTTAGCAAGATATATCAAGATATTTCAAGAAGATTTGTTGAAGATATTATAGAAGATTTGATATATCTTGATAAGATTTGATTTAGTTTTAATTTGAATTGATTTGATTTCTAGATTTGTTAGGATTTAGATTTCTTTTATTACAAAGATATCAAAATATATTTGTTGTATATCTTGATAGATTTGATTTGGTTTTAGATTTATTTTCCTAGATAGATTAGGTTTAGAGATTTGATTTTCTCCCTATAAATAGGGCTTTATATTTTCATTGTAATTCAGTTTTCAGTTCAATAATAATTTTGTGAGTTATTTCTCCAATTCTGAAAACTCATGACTTTCTGTGGATTACCTTGAAATTCAAAGTTAACTTATCAATCGGACTTACACATCCGATTGTGGTGTCTTCTACCGTTCTTCATCGTTTGTTCTTCAGCTTCTTAGGGCGTATATGAGATTCGTCTGGAATACGTCATTTGAAGGGTCGAATTAGGGTTGCTGAACTTCCATCCATTCATTGTTTCTGTTTTTAATTCTGTTCGAGTCGATTCCATGTCGTGTCAACTCTTGTTCCTGGGCTGCGATCTAAACCTTCCCCTGCGAGGATCGTATCAGAGAGGTTCAACACCACAGACACGTTCTCCAGTGCAAGGTGCAAAACCACAAGTTACTGCACCAACTGTTAACACGGCACCGATGCCTCATCGTAGTGGGAGAGTTATTTTCCAGCCCGAAAGGTACATGTTCGTGGGTGAGTCTTCGAACATGAGCCCAGAAGACAGACATGAGGACTCTGACCCACTGACTTACAAAGAGGCAGTGCAAGACAAGGATGTTGATAAATGGCGTATCGCCATGGATTCCAAAATTGAATCCATAACTGCTATGGATGTGTACCAGAAAACTGAATTGTCGGATGGTTTTAGGGCCATAGGGTGCAAATGGGTATACAAGAGAAACAAAGGGGCGGATGGAGAAGTTACGGCTTTTAAAGCCAGGCTGGTGGCAAAGGGTTATAGTCAGAAAGAGGGCATTGACTATGACGAAACCTTTTCACCCGTAGCCATGCTCAAATCCATCCGGATACTCCTTGCCATAGATGCGCATATGGACCGCGAGATTTGGCAGATGGATGTCAAAACCATTTTCCTAAACGGTTACCTTGAAGAAGGAAGGGACATCTATATGCGACAACCTGAGGGCTACGTGCGCAAAGGCGAAGAACATCTTGTCTGAAAGCTTAAGAAGTCCTTGTATGGACTTAAGCAAGCTTCGAGGTCGTGGAACTTACGTTTCAATGATGTGATAAAATCCTATAGATTTTCACAGTTGGAAAACAAAAGTTGTGTATGCCAACTTTGTGTCAGTGGGAGCTTGGTTTTCCTCGCACTATACGTTGATGACATACTCCTATTTGGAAACAACGAGGGTGTGATGTCGGAAATCAAGTGTTGGTTATCCAAACAGTTCCAAATGAAGGATTTGGGAGAAGCTAGCTAAATCCTTGGGATTAAGGTCTCACGAGATCGTAAAAGAAGGATGTTGAGCTTATCCCAAGCATCCTATGTGGATACTGTGATAGCCCAATTCAGCATGCAACTCGCCAAGAAAGGCTTGCTACCTTTCAGATATGGCGTTCATCTTTCTAGTGGGCAGTGTCCTGAGACACAGCGGGAGAAAGATGAGATGAGTCTTGTACCATACGCTTCAGCGGTGGGTAGCCTCGTGTATGCGATGTTGTGTACCAGACCAGATATCTGTTATGCTGTTTGCATGGTAGCAAGATATCAGTCTAACCCTGGACATGCGCATTGGACTGCGGTAAAGCACATCCTTAAGTATTTAAAGAGAACTAGGAATTAGTGCCTAGTTTATCAAAGTGAGGATTTTTGCCTTTTGGGTTATATAGACTCGAATTTCCAAGGGGACCAGGATGAGAAGAAATAGACCTCGGGATATGTGTTTACCTTGGGAGGTGGAGTTGTATCTTGGAGGTGCTCAAAGCAGAAATGCATTGCTGACTCCACCATGGAGACGGAATATGTCGCCGCCTCCGAAGCCTCGAAAGAGGGGGTATGGCTCAGGAACTACCTTTTGGAGTTGGGCATGATTTCGAGTTTGCTGAGGAGCATCACAATTTATTGTGATATCTCTGGTGCAGTGGCGAACTCAAAGGAGCGGCCTCACAAGGCAAGCAAACACATAGAGAGAAAGTACTATATCATACGAGAAATCGTATCGAGGGGTGATGTGCTGATCAAGAAGATTGACACTGCAGACAACCTTGTTGATCCATTTAGAAAGAGCTTGCCGCAGAAAGTTTACAAAAGACATATTTGTGAGTTGGGTCTTAGGTGGATGCCGACCACTGACAGTGGTTAATGAGATAGAAGGCTAGGTAGATGCACTGATACTCTGTAATAGCTTAGTTATGCTTTGAGTATAAGTGGGAGATTGATGGATTTTGTATACAGAAAGCATTTATTACAATGAGTATACAACGGTTTAATTCTCCTATCTGTCAAACAAACTTACATGTATGTAACAATGGTATCCTCTTGTCTCACCGATAGGGACGATCATACGGCATGTAGTAGATCGCGGTAGACAGTATGATCACATGACCTAGTGAAACATAAATATTATCACAGCCGAGACAGCGTATGAGGATACGTCTGTCAGGATGGCTGCGACATTGTCGGAATAAGTGGTCAGTCTTGGTTACTTGATATACTGGAGCACAAGGGTGGCATATTGATGGACCGCAGTGAGATGTATTCGACTGTCTGACATCAGCGAATATAAGATCTCATTCTTTATTGAGTCCAAACCCTAGCGACGATTCAGGGGTTTGCACGGATTGACTGTTGCTTTGACTTTCCATGGTGGAGAGCCTAAGTAATGTGCTCGTATATCCGCATCTTGGGTAACAGCAGTTCGTGTAGTACTGCCTGAGACTGGGTTTAGGTAACCATATCCGAGTAATAGGATGGGGACATTCCCTGAGGAGCTCAATGACATTCATCGTGCCAAGTCCTGCAGGCTGATTAAGTTCAGGCTGATTTAATGACATTGGTCTGGCGCAATTTTATATGCTGAAAAAAGGCCCAGTAGCCCATTAGGGATAAAACCCTAGGTCTATAAATAGACCTCTCTCACTCTCTGAAACCCTAGCCACCTTGATCATAATTCAAATCAGTCAAAACCCTAGGGAGAGAGAGAGCTGGGCGGCGCCAGTGTAGAAGGGGAGGAGAAGTTTTTCGATTCCGGTCTACGCTCTACAGATCTGTGGAATCCTCACCAGTAGCAGATCTGAACAGCATTGGGATACAGCCCTTAAAATCTAATCTGGAGAACAGATTCCTATTCTTCCCTTTGCTTTAATTAAATCTTGAAATTAGAATCTCTCTAATTTTAGTTTTCGCAGATTTAATTAATATCGCGTGGTTGATTCAAGATTTGGAATTCAAACGTGAAAGATCAGTACAGAATCTACGGAGTTAAGGTAATTCCTTCTAATCCACGCATTAAATTCATAGGAGTATGCTAGGGTTTGTGAATTGTTATTGTGAACAATAAACCATAAATCCATCCGGCTTATTTGGATTTTGTGATTCGGTTCATGGATAAATCTCTTAAACAAGCTGTTCGGGATTATCAAAAGCATTGGCATCCATGATTTGGTTTTTCTCTTTCGACATGAACTAGATATAGATTATGGTTAATTTTGGAAACTCTTGGTTTGAGCCCTATAGATATCTTGACTAATGGACTGGCAGTACGTGGAGTAATCAAGACGACGACATGATGGGTTTAAGGGATTTTGGTGTTTGTTTTAACAAAAATCATAGGCTGAGATTAAACCCCTTTTTGTCTTGAACAACTGCGATTGATGCTGACATCGGTGTCTGTTCAAGTTGTCTGGCACGCCGTGTAGCAACGTATGGAAAGATTGATGTGGCTCTGGGTGATACGCCATCGTGCTATTCCACATTTAATGCGAAGTGCCACCAAAATCTTCGTGGTAATCTAAAATGCGCTCCTCTGTGTTCAACATTTTTCTGTCTTCTTAATCTTTTCCAAGAGTTGCATAAGATAGTTTGAAAGGCTATCTTTAACAAGAGAGTTGAGCTGCTACTTCCTTGGCTAGGTAGAAACTGTTTCTCCATTTGATATTGAGTCTTGAGGCTTTGAAAGTTTTTCATGCTAATTTTTTTCAGTTCTCGAACTTCGTTCCTGGACTTGAATGATGTCTGAGAATTGAAATGATTGTGATTTCAATCTCTTGATTGACTCTGAGATCGTAGCTGTCTGACCTATGGGCTATCTTTAATAATAATTGATTTGAAATGGTGGTTGAGTATTAAATCACCACTTCATTCTTTTTGCCTCTGTTCTGATAGGTCATCTCCTTCAGCGGTGAGGACGTGGAAATGTTCTTTGATCGATGCATTTGTCTCTCTGTAAATGGTCCCTGACAAGGTAGCAAGTATTAAAACAGCAACTCCTTTCTTTCCTTCCTTCTAAACATAGTATTCCTTGAAAATGGCTGAACCAGCGAACATCGTAGAGGAGATGGCTAGGATCACCATCAAACGAAAAAAGGTCTTCAATCATCGGAGGTTGTATGCTAAGTACTGGATCCTTCCCGATGTCTACGTCGAGACCATCAATAACGTGGATTCCAATAGCCTGGACCCCCTCCTTTCTGTCAAGTTTGTAGCTTTTCAGCAAGATATGCTTAAGGTAATCGTTTATGGTTCTACCATTTATGAGGTTGAGATCTCCTTCAGCCTCAATGGAGTGGAGTTCACCTTGTCCGCGGACTTCTTCGCTCAAGAATTTCAGCTGCATGGGACACCATTTTTGCATTACCGAATAGATGAAACGGCTTCTGAGTGGTCATTGTGGTAGGAATGGAGGGGCAATGATAGCGATTTCAGTCCAACAGCTCCTTGTGGGTTCCTTCAGCCTCGCCACTAGGTGTCCTTCGACATCATTAACCAGCTGGTGCTTTGCAATCCTCTGATGCAAACAAACTTCTCCCCACCTGTTTGGAGAGCGATGATGGATTTCGAGGATCAGGATGAGGTTGATTGGGATGCCTTCATCCTCGATCGTCTGAAGATGGCCATGCAAGATCTACTAAATGAGCCCATTCCCTATGGCATGCAGCTGAGCTGGCTCTTAGACAGACGGATCCCTTTCTTAGCTGAGGGTACATCAGGTTCGCGGCTGGGGCCAACTAACTATTACCCTGTGCGACTACGCTGATTGCCTCCCTGCAGCTTCTACTGCCATCATCTCTACTTCCTGGTTGTCGCTGATAGGCTGACTAATTTTCCAAAAACTAATATAGTTTTTTTTTTGTTTTGCTCAACTTCTTAATATGAATTGTGTATCCATCTTGTCATCAATGGAGAGTTCACATTTGGTCTTTTGTATCTTCCAATCTTTATGCATATATGTTTTAGCTGAACATTCTTTCTTCTCGAACTCTTTTGGTCGCAGTCATACACTGGTTTCTTCTGAGCTTTTGTACACATGTGTTGATTTGATAGGCTCGCATCAATTTTCAAGCATTTATATTGACTTTTCAGATTTTGAATCTGAATCCTGGAGCGTTGTGCCCTTCTCTGGAGCATCGTGTCTCATTTAATTCGATAGATATCCTTTCGAATCAACACACGATATCTTTCCCTATATACTTATTTCCTTTAGTATTGAGTATTCACCCAAGGCAATATTTTCCATATCTTTGATAGATAATATATCCCTTTCTTCATATCATCCTGTCTTCTCCAGACGAAATTGTCATCGAGCGAAACAAGATCTTCAACGAGGGTGGCTTGATAAGCCGTGAGTGGGGAAACCCATGGGTTTCTGACCCAGTACTGAGGGGTCTGAGGGTTAATTGTCTGGCACGCTGTGTAGCAGTGTATGGAAAGATTGACGTGGCTCTGGCTGATACGCCGTCGTGCAGTTCCACATTTAATGCGATGTGCCGCCAAAATCTTCGTGGTAATCTAAAATGCGCTCCTTTGTGTTCAACATTTTTCTCTCTCCTTAATATTTGCCAAAAGCTGCATAAGATAGTTTGAAAGACTATCTTTGACAAGAGAGCTGAGCTGCTACTTCCTTGGCCAGGTAGAAACTGTTTCTCCATTTGATATTAAGGCTTTGAAAGTTTTTCATGCACATTTTTTTTAGTTCTCGAACTTTGTTCTTGGACTTGAATGATGTTTGGGAATTGAAATGATTATGATTTCGATCTCTTGATTGACTCTGAGATTGTAGCCGTCTGACCTATGGGCTATCTTTAATAATAATTGATTTGAAATGGTGGTTGAGTATTAAATCACCACTTCATTCTTTTTGCCTCTGTTCTGATAGGTCATCTCCTTCAGTGGTGAGGACGTGCAAATGTTCTTTGATCAAGGCATTCGTCTCTCTATAAATGGTCCTTGATGAGGTAGCAAGTATTAAAACAACAACTCCTTTTCTTCCTTCCTTCTAAACATAGTACTCCTTGAAAATGGCTGAACTAACAAACATCGTAGAGGAGATGGCTAGGATCTCCATCAAACGAAACAAGGTCTTCAATAGTCGGAGGTTGTATGCTAAGTACTGGAGTCTTCCCGATGTCTCCGTCGAGACCATCAATAACGTGGATTCCAATAGCCTGGACCGCTTTCTTTCTGTCAAGCCTGTTGCTTTTCAGCAAGATATGCTTAAGGTAATCGTTTATGGTTCTACCATTTATGAGGATGAGATCTCCTTCAGCCTCAATGGAGTGGAGTTCACCTTGTCCGTGGACTTCTTCTCTCAAGAGTTTCAGCCGCCGCATCATGGGACACTATTTTTGCATTATCGAATAGATGAAACGGCTCCTGAGTGGTCATCGTGGTGGGAATGGAGGGGCAATGATAGCGATTTCAGTCCAACAGCTCCCTGTGGGTTCCTTCAGCCTCAACACCAGGTGTCCTTCAACATCATTAACCAGCTGGTGCTTTGCAATCCTCTGATGCAGACAAACTTCTCCCCACCTGTTTGGAGAGCGATGATGGCTTTCGATGATCAGGTTGAGGTTGATTGGGATGCCTTCATCTTCGACCGTCTGAAGATGGCCATGTAGGATCTACTGAATGAGCCCATTCCCTATGGCATGCAGTTGAGCTGGCTCTTAGACAGGCGGATCCCTTTCTTAGTTGAGGGTACGTCAGGTTCGCAGCTGGGGCAAACTGACTATTACCCTGTGCGACTATGTTGATCGCCTCCCTGCAGCTTCTACTGCCATCATCTCTACCTCCTGGTTGTCGCTGATAGGCTAACTAATTTTCCAAAAACTAATGTAGTTTTTTTTTTTTGCTCAACTTCTTAATATGAACTGTGTATCCATCTTGTCATTAATGGAGAGTTCACATTTGGTCTTCTGTATCTTCCAATCTTTATGCGTATCTGTTTTAGCTGAACATTCTTTCTTCTCGAACTCTTTTGGTCGCAGTCATACACTGGTTTCTTCTGAGCTTTTGTACACATGTGTTGATTTGATAGGCTCGCATCAATTTTCAAGCATTTATATTGACTTTTCAGATTTTGAATCTGAATCCTAGAGCGTTGTGCCCTTCTCTGGAGCGTCGTGTCTCATTTAATTCGATAGATATCGTTTCGAATCAACACACGATATCTTTCCATATATACTTAGTTCCATGAGTATTGAGTATTCACCCAAGGAAATATTTTCCATATCTTCGATAGATTATATATCCCTTTCTTCATATCATCATGTCTTCTCCAGGCGAAATTGTCATCGAGCGAAACAAGATCTTCAACAAGGGTGGCTTGATAAGTCGTAATTTGGAAAACCCATGGGTTTCTGACCCGGTACTGAGAGGTCTGAGGGTTAATTGTCTAAGAGACCTTTTACCTTTCAGAGGGTTGCTCTGAAGATCTTTGTCGAAACTTGCCATGTTTAAGACAAAGATGAAATTTGTGGCAACTTTGGTGGCCATGAAATTTGTTGGTCTGTTGAGACATTCTCTTCCAGTTTCGAACTCCCACGAGGTGGAACGCCGGTCATGTGTTATTGCAGTGATAAAACTTCGACTGAGTGGACATCATGGCAAGGGTGGAAAGATAGAGATGCCAGTATCCATCCAACGGTCTCATTTAGGTTGATGGCACCTCGTTATCGTCTTACTTATGATGTTGTCAACCATCTGGTTGTCGGTAACCCTTTAGACTACACAGACCTTTCACCGCCAGTATGGAAGGCTATGATGGTCTTCATGGATGAGGAGGGAGTTGATTGGGCAACATTTGTATTTGATCGAGTGATTTTCGCCCTTGAATATCACCCTGCTGTCCCCATCCCTTTTGGAATGCAGCTGAGCATGCTTCTGGAATTGGAGATACCGTCTCTTGTCCAAGGCTGGTCTACTATCTGTAACACCGACTACTTCCCTTCAAGACATCGCCCTCAACCTTGATTGAGCGGATGAATTTTTAAGATCATATTATGTAGAAGTCATTATCTTTTTCTGCAACTGCAATGTATCTTATCTTCTTTTGAATGAAATCCGAATCGTATTTTTCAGTTTCCAAGCTGTATAAAACGGAACACTAATTTCCTTGACTTCAACTAATTTCAAACAATAACAAACTGTAATTGACTTAATCACAGTCTCTTAATATGTACAGTTTGACTGTGTCTAACAATCAATTATCATCTCATTCTCTTGAGATTCCATCAAACTCTAGAAGTCCTAGTTTGATGCATAGCTCTTTGAAACAAGCCTCAGGTAGCGATTTGGTAAATATATCCGCAAGTTGATCATCAGTTCTAATATATTCCACCGAGACATCTTCCTTTTCAACATGATCTTGGATGAAATGATGACGAATATCAATATGCTTCGTCCTAGAATGTAGAACTAGATTCTTTGAGATTGAAACTGTGATGTTGCTATCGTAGTAGATAGGAACACATCATGTATCTATTCCATAATCCCTAAGCTGCTGCTTTATCCAAAGAACTTGAGCACAATAGCTGGCTGCTGCTACATACTTTGCCTCTGTAGTCGATGTAGCCACAGAATGTTGTTTCTTGCTGAACCAGCTGATCAGTTTATGTCCTAAAAACTGACATGTTCCACTTGTGCTATTTCTGTCAATTCTGCAGCCTCCAAAATCTGAATCAGAGAATCCATTCAACAGTCCATCAGTTTTGGGATATCAGATTTCTAGAGACTATGTACTCTTGAGGTATCTTATAACTCTTTTTGTTGCTTCCATATGTGACTTCTTAGGATTCGCCTTAAATCTTGCACATACACCCACGGCATAAGATATATCAGGTCGACTGGCAGTTAGATACAGTAGAGACCCAATTATTCCTCTATAAGCTATCGGGTTCTCGAGAGTGATCTGAGAACTGTTGCTCATAGGAATCCTTAGTGATTTTTTCTTCTCAGGAAAAAATTTGTTGATCAAGTCTTGAGTATACTTCTTTTGACTTATGAAAATCCCTTCGTCAGACTGATCAACTTGCAAACCAAGAAAGTATGTCATCTTGCCCATCATACTCATCTGAAATTTATTCTGCATCAGCTGGGCAAACTTCTCACATAACTTGGTATTTTTTTCTTCTGAAGATGATGTCGTCTACATAGATCTAAACAAGTAGAATGTCCTCTCCATCCTTTATCTTGAATAGTGTTTGATCTATAGCACCCTTTTCAGATCCACTTTTGAGCAGAAACTTTGAGAGAGTTTCATTACATGCTCTAGGTGTTTGCTTTAATCTATATAAAGCTTTCCTTAGCTTGTAGAATTGATTTCGTAGCTCGAAACATGGGGGTTGTTCTACGTAGACTTCTTCATTTAATTCGTCGTTGAGGAAGGCACTCTTCACATCCATCTGAAGAACTGTGAAGTTGTGGTAGGCTGCATATGCCAGGAATAGCCGAATAGCTTTGAGTCTGACAACAGGCGCAAATGTCTCATCAAAGTCTATTCCTTCTCATTGTGCATATCCCTTTGCAACTAATCTTGCATTGTTTCGAACAATGGGATTGGTCTCATCTCTTTTATTCTTGAAGACCCACATAGTACCAATCACAGACTAATGTGTGGGTTGATCCACCAGATACCACACATTGTTGCGAGTGAACTCATTTAGTACTTCCTGCATCGCATTTATCCAGACTGTTGATTGAAGAGATTCTATGATCTTCACTGGTTCGATCTGGGATAAGAAGCAAGACATAAGTGTTGTGCATTGTCTGGTTCGAATAGGATTTCCAATGTCATCGAGGATGGCTTCTTATGGATGATCTCTTAGCCAACTTGGCTTCTTCACAGGTATGGCTTCAGCACGGGCAGTTGGATCTTCAGAAACTGTAGGATGTTCCCCTTGGGATAGTTCACTTCTAGATTCTGGAACTGTTCCTTCATCTTCTTCAGAAACTCCTTCACCTTCTTGTTCTGGAACAACTTTGTCTCCTTGTCCTGGAACTGTATTCTGAACAGCATCTGGATTCTGAACAACAGTTTGCTTGACAGTTGATTCTGCTTCCTTAGCATCTTCAAGGTTGACTTCCTTGGTGTCAGCTTACTCTGCTTCTAAGAACGCTTTCTGTGCTTCAGGGGGCTTCTTTTCATATGAATCTTCAATGTTTGTGGTCTTTAAGGCCTCAGCGATGGCATTTGCATCATCAGCCCTATCGGTTGTTTGGAGTTCAGCCGAGGCAACTGGAGCCTCAGGGATATCATTCATAGATCTAATTAGAGGAACTGTTTGATTATGATCAAGATCACTCTTAGGTTCCTCATTGACATCCTTGATCTCATGATACCCCAGACTCAGTTCTTGAAGTGTCTTGCGCACTAAAGTAGCTTCATCAAAAACAACATGACATGTTATTTCCACAAGTTGGGTTGTCTTGTTGAATACCCTATATCCCTTATATGAAGGATGTCCATACCCGAGGAACACACCTTCATCAGCCTTTGGGCTGAAAGTATTCAACTTAAACTTCCCATTATTATAAATATAACATGGAGAACCAAAAGCACGAATATGAGCTATAGAAGGCTTATGACCATTGTAGATCTCGTAAGGTGTCTAGTGCAGCCGAGTGTTGAATGCACTTCTATTCTGTGTGTAGCAGGCTGTCACCAAGGCTTCTCCCCAAAATCATATTCCAAGGTCGATATCTGCCATCATGGTTCTCACTTCTTCTTTGAGTGTTCTGTTTCTTCGCTCAGCAAGACCATTCTGTTGAGGGTTTCTTGGGGGCAGACTTCTCATGACCAATTCCAATTTCAGCACAAAAGTCCATGAGAGGTCCGTTCCAAAATTATGTCCAGTTGTCTAATCTTATCCTCTTGACTTTCACTCCTTTGTCATTTTAAAGGCGTGTAATCAGTTCTGGTAACTGAACTTTGACTTCGTCCTTGGATTTGAGCAGCTCCACCCACGTGTATCTTGAGTAATCATCAAAAACCACTAAGGTGTATCTTCTTTTTCCGATTGTGGGTGGGGTGACTGGACCAAACAAATCCATGTGGAGCAGTTCCAAGATCTTCTCAGTGCTTGCTGTAACTGGTCAGTTCTTGAAGGAGGCTTTCGTCAGTTACCGAGCTGGCACAATTTACACACTCCTTCTTTCTGGAACTTCTTCCGTGGCAGTCCTTCAACTAGATTATGCTTCGCCAAATGTCGGATTGAGTCAAAGTTCATATGGCTAAGTCTCTTGTGCCACAGCCAGTTTATTCCTTTTGAGGAACTGAGTGCTATTAGGCATGTCCCTCGTTCTCCACTGGAACAATCTACAATGTAGAGACCTCCTCTTCTGATCCCTCTTATTATGGTCTTGTCTGTCACTTTGTCTATTATGTGGTATTCTGATTCTTCAAATCTTACAATATAGCCACTCTCACTTAGTTGGCGTATACTAAGAAAATTGTGCTTCAGATTGGAGACTAGAGATACGTTTTCAATGATAATTCCATTGTGCTCCATGCATCCTTTTCCAATCACTTGTCCCGTGGCCTTGTTCCCAAAACTGACTGATGCTCCTTCTTACATCTTAAGGTTCTTAATTAGATCATTTTATCCTGTCATGTGAGCCGAGCATCCGCTGTCTAAAATCCATGTTATTGTCTTCTTTCGAGAACTCGGCCTCTACAACACAGAAAAATTATTTAGCTCCCTGCATCTTTTCGGGTCCTCTAAATTCAGTCATGTGGATCCAACCTTTTGGTATCCACACTTGTTTCACTCTCACAATTCGGGAAAATAAATCACTTTTCTGTGATTTATCTACCTTTCTTCTAGAGAGATGTGTGCTGTTTGAATATATGTTATGCAAAAATGTGGTGTGTGAACTTTTCCTGAAGCGACTGTTCTGGAAAGAGTCTCGAGAAATTGTTCTCGGGTGTGTAGCCATCACAGTCTTTTGAGAGTAGACCTGTCTCGACTCAGGCCTCGAATAGGTGTTCCCTGATGCGGCTAAAAGTTCAATCAAATTAAACCTCTAACTACACAAGAATAAAATTTGTCAAATCCAGGTCCTTCCCCGCTTCGCCCGCTAGAATACCGAGATACTATGGCAAAGTCCTATAGCTAGGCATGATTCAATCGTTGAGTAGTTTCTAACAATCTAGGCATTCAATTTAAACCTATGCTAACAATATATGACAAACAATGAATTAAACAATCAATTGACATTCACTCAATCAATTCCTTACACAATTTGGTAAACCAAAACACACAAATGCTCAAATTAGGAAGATAGGATGTTGATATGAACTTGGATGCAATCAACTTAGGTAAATCATAGATGTAAACACATTTTAATTCCTAATTGGATGAACTCTTACCCTACACTAGTCATTCCCCAGTCACGGTGAACCAACCGTAGATGATACTAACGTCCTCAAACCATCACGTTATCGGACCCTAGACCACTCCTAAAAGCTCGTAAATCATTGCCCTATGCCCTATCTCCGCACAGGGATTGGATCAAGGTACACAAGAAGTCATACTATTCACGACACGCCTATCCGCGTATTGGCTGCAATGATTGTGTCAATTATCATCTAGACTGGCGACTACCTACATATAGACGAATAAGAACAAGCTCTAGTATGCTTCAATCACAAAGAGGAAGGTAAGCAAGCAATAATCAAACCTAAATCTCATGCATCCTCATCCAAATCAACATCCAAGTAGAATTAGAACTTCATACCTTTCAATTGTACAATTACAATTTTGAATTCAATGTACGTCATTACAAATTGAAAGTAGAAATAGGAAATCTTCCCCAAATTGGATTTGGTTGTCTTGATCCACCACTTTTAATCTTCAATCTCCACCAAGTATTGATGAATTAATCTCCTAGATGCTCTAGGATATTGATGAATTGGAATGAAAAAATGGAATCTAGGGAAAAATCTAGCTAACGTATGTGAAAAATGACAAAAGTTCCTCAAATAACCGCTCTTTCCCCTTTTATAGGCAAGCAATCAGGCCCTCGGATCGCCCGGTCGAAGTTTGGCTCGCCCGGGCCATCAATAACTGCCAACAACCACCAAGAACCGACTTGGCTCGGCCGAGCGAGGCATGGCTCGACCGAGCCAAGTCTCTGTCCGCACTTGTCGACCGGTCCTGCACTTGCTCGATCGGTCGAGCTCTCTAAACCTAATTCTGCAGCTTCGCTTGGCCGGTCCTGCCTTTGCTCGGCCGGTCGAGCCCTCTGAAGCCCCGCTCGGCCGGTCCTGCACCCGCTCGGCCGGTCGAGCTTTCCAAACTGGTATCCACACTTGTTTCACTCTCATAATTCGGGAAAATAAATCACTTTTCTGTGATTTATCTACCTTTCTTCTAGAGAGATGTGTGCTGTTTGAATATATGTTATGCAAAAATGTGGTGTGTGAACTTTTCCTGAAGCGACTGTTCTGGAAAGAGTCTCCAGAAATTGTTCTCGGGTGTGTAGCCATCACAGTCTTTTGAGAGTAGACCTGTCTCGACTCAGGCCTCGAATAGGTGTTCCCCCTATTCGGATAACTGTTATGATAGAACTGTGGTCTATCATGACTTCTCGGATTTCAATCCGGTTGTCAAATAGACTTCCTTATAACATTTACATGTTGCTTAGTCGTTCTTCATGGTAAAATTGGATTCCTTGCATATGGAACACTATGTTTGTCCAGTTTTGAGGAAGAGTTATTTCTCCTCTTGACAGTTGGTTTAGACAATTTTCAAACTGTGTCATGATACTGTCGAGGTGCCAGTTTAGGGTCAGTTTTTGACCAGCATTTGGTCTTGACGCCTTGCTTTACTGGTTCTTTGAGAATGTCATTTCCTTTCCCAACCACATGACCTGGACTAAGATTAGCTTTGACAGAGCGCAAGGGCGTTGTCTTAGTCCTAGATGTGAATGCATGCTTTTTCATAGATGTTTCATTTTGAGATTCTGAAAAATCGATTCCTCGTTTATCAAAATATTGTTTTTGAACAATCAAAATTTCATCTAATTTCTTAGAACTGTTTTTGAAAGAACATTCGCATTTGGCAGGTTCGGTTTTCTTCAAGGACACACATTCCTTAGAAATATTTTCAAAATCTTTAAGGAGTTCTAAATGTTTCTCCTTGTGTTTTTCTAGTTCCTCACTGATTGACCTCGTTATTTCGATTTCATTGGTCAAAGTTGAAATTTCTGATTTCAGTGAGGCATTTTCACTAATCACTTTATCTTTAATTTCATGAAATTTTTCAAATTCTTTTATAATATTTTTAAAAGTGATGTTTTCTGAGCTTGAATGACATGGTTTAGAATTATCATTAAAGCAAATAGATGTACTAGATGAGGGCAGATTAGTTGTTACCAGAATTTCGCAGTTTGAAGCACTTTCTTCTTCGTCATCGGTAACGTCTCCACCAATTGCTGCCATGAAGGCAAGTAGTGCTTCATCATCTCTTTCATCCTCAGACGTGTAGTATCCATCATCATGGTCCGGTACGTCTAGCACTTTGGTTCTTGTGAGCATTGCTTGGGCAACAGCTCTGGATGCTCTCTTTTCGAACACCTTCTTCAATCAGTCTCCTCCTCCTGAGAGACTAGTGGATAATCTGGAGAGTTGCACTCATAGCATGTGTGTGGCTCTCTCTTCGTGAACCTTTGCTTACTGGATTGTGTTTCCTTTTACTTTCCTTCTGATGGATTTATATACTGAAAGCATTATGATTGGTATATTATGTACAAGGTTTATTGGTTAATATACTGGTAATCATAATTGTTGTATGTTCATCTCCTGTCTGAATTAACAAACATGTGTCGCAAACACAATTATCCTCTTATCTCGTCGATAGGGAGATTATACGGTGTGTAGAAGATCATGGAAGATCGTATGGATCATTTAACCTAGCGAGATATAAATAGTCATCACAGCTGAGACAGTTCCAGGATAAACTGTCGGTGTAGGCTGCAGCATATGCGGATAAGCATCTTATCTTGGATGAGGACCTAAGTCGAGATCGATTCTTTTATCTGACATTAAAAGAATCTAGATCTCTATGACTCGATGGAATCTTAAGCCTATATGAGGATACAGAAGTATACATATATTGTATATCACTTTGAGTTGTAGAGAAGGTTCTAGTTGAACCTGTACATCTGCAGTCTTGGGTGATATCAATTTGTGTATGACTGTCTGGTATCTGAACTAGGTAATCACATCCAGTATAGGATGGTGACATTCCCTGAACAGCTCAAAAGGTTCGTTATGCTAAAGTTCTGCAGGCTGATTAAGTTCAAGCATAAGTGAAAAGGTTTGAGTGGATTGATTCAGGAATTAAAGGTGTTAATTAATTAAATAGCTTGTCAGAGCTTAAATTAATTAATGAATGTCTGTAACCTTAAATGTGGGGATAAACCGAGTCCAATGCAACCCGTTCCTCAAAACGTGGTAGCAAATAGGTAGGACAATATTGATTCTCTGGTGGCATGAATCAATATTAATTAATTACTTATATTCTGGGTTGAATATGAGAATTAATTAATTGATAGGCCTTATTTGCTATTTGCATTCTGGTCCCTGGTCTGGCCCATGATAACTCAAGCCCAATAGGAGCCTAGAATTTCCTATAAATAGGCCTCAGTTCCTCAGATCTAAAAAGAACACACACTACACAAGATTATAAGTTGCACACAGCAAACCAGTATTTGGGAGCTGTAAGTGATCGACTAAGATCTGAGAACGAGGAGGAAATTCTGCTTCTCAACCGGGCAAAGGATCTGATAGACAATCTTCACCAGATTTTCAGATCGAGTTGGGATACAGATCAGAAGATCTGATCAGGAGGATTTTTCTTCTTCTCTCTCCTCTTATTTTCGAAAATATTTACTTATTTTCTATAGATTAATTTCCTCAATTTGTTAGGAAATTAAATCTTGGTGCGTGGGAAAGATCAAAGGGCATCTCCGCGCACGCGTTCTTCAGAGTTCATCGATCCTTGTATTCCGCATAACCTTCTTATGCATAATAATATAGGAGCATGCTAGGATTGTTCATAGGCATAGCAATTTATTTTGATATTCCAATTAACGATCCTTGGCAAACGGACTTCGTGATTCAGTTCACGAATCCCTTCACCTTCTGCCTTCTCAAGAAGTGTGGTCAGGTTCCTCAGTTGTTCCTCCAATTTGGCAACTGACAGTTCAGTTTCCTTCTTCTGAACTGTGTTGGAGGTGTCCTTCGCTGGTGAGGATTAATAGGCTGTTTTCTCGAAGTAAACTGGCCTTTTTGAATGCCTTTGGAAATCTCTCTTTACGAAGAATGTTGCATCACCATCGGCTATTGAATTTGGGGTTCGAACAGCTTCATTTATGTTCACCATCTGGATGTCCCACTCATGGGCTTGAAGTTCGGCAAACAGTTCTTTGGTGGTCATTTTTTAGAGATCCATAGTCTTCAAACTGGTGGTTTTAACAAACTAATCTTCCTTCAGCAGTCTTGAAAGAATTTTGGCATTCATATCTGCCATTTTTTCTTCTCTTCTGAGGTTCTTCATCTAACTCACGTTGGCATTAAATCTTGCTTCCATCGATTTGATCGTTTTGCCAGGTAACATCTGGAAGGGTTCATATTTCTCCACGACTACCTGCTTCTTGTTGCGCTTCATCACTTCTGTTTCTTTAGTGAGATCGTTGATCCAATCAAAAAGTTCCTTGTCCAAATTGTTTTCTACGGCTGCGTCCTGGAGGGAATCTGGGAGGGATTGTATGATCATCTCCTGTGCGATGAAATCAACCTGATGACGTTTCTTGCCCTCAAATGTCTAATCCTCCATTGGCTTGTCTACGTACTCGACATCGCCTGGATCCTCTCCTGTCGCAAGGCAAACTTTAGGGATCTGAATCTTTAGAGGCCCATTCTTTAGAACTTCATCAATCCCTGGATGTTGAGCTCTTAGTTGAATGAGACACTTCTTCTTCCATACTTCAAACTTCTCGGGGTTGTACTTGGGAAGGCTAGGATAGGCCATTGATACGTGCAAAATGTGTGCAACAAAGTGCAAGTATACACTGTCAAGTAATATCTAGGAGTATCTAGAGTCGATCCCACAGGGAATGCCTCATATGAAGAATCGTGCACACAGTCAACATACAGCAAGGTTCAATCAATTTTTGTGTTGAGCTTAATCCTAATGCAAGAAAAGTAAATTAACATTAACAAGCAATGATGATTTTAGAACCACACAACTAACAAGGCAAATTAAGAATTCAGTCAAACAAGCAACTCAGGTTGCTGACTCTACTTGCTAGAAAGATGCTATAGCATGGGTCCTAGCATGTATTCAAGTTCTGAATCTCTGAAATACTTTATAGTTCTTCCAAACTATAAAGATTGCTTAAGATAATATCCAATCTACATATTCCTATGCTAGATTAAACAACACTCAGCTCAAAGTAAGTCAGATTCATTAAGCACACTAAATCCACACATTTTCCAATGGCTAGATTTAGCTCAAATCAGGGCTCTCTCCTAAACATGCTTTTCCAAACATGAGCATAAATGTATCTTAGCTAAGTTGGCCAAACTAAGTAAGATAAGAATAATAAACACCCAGATTTGATAAAACAGCAAAGATTCAAATCATAACATCAATCCAACAAGAGATCAACAACCCAAGTCTAAAGTATTTAGCTCATAGCTATAATCGTCTGAATCATAGTTGTAATATCTTCATAAATAAACATAAAAACAATTTAAAACTGCAAACAGAGATGGCTAGGGATGAATTCCTTCAATCCCTCGATGGTGTTCTCAGGATTCCTCCTTCGGCCACTCTCTAGCTTCACTCTATGGTGCCTGATCTTTCTTCCTCCTCAAGATTGGAATTTTCTCTCTGAAATCACACACGAAGGTTCACGAAGAGAGAGCCACACACATGCATCAAGACACAGCCAACAATATTGCATAAGAGAACAAATTCATCAACCATAACACAAAAGCAAAACGAACAAAGTAACACACAAGTCATAAAAGTGAAATATATTTAGCAGGAAATGAAAACCATGTTCGAGAAAAAAGAGAGAGTTATGAGGTTCAAAGTAACCAGTTGGAGATCAGGCTTCTGGATCAGCATCCGCGTCCCAAGAAGTGCGCAAGAGAGGAGGGAAATCGGGCAAACGCTCACAGTACCATTGAAAGACTGCATCTCGCTCGGCCATGTCTTTACATAGGTGGGTCATCCTCTCTGCATGGAACCGTTGGTGCCGATTAACAGTGTGCTTCATTGCCCGCACATCTTTGAACGCCTCGGAAGCAGCCCTGCGGAAGATCTCAATACGCTCTTGCACCATCTCCAGCCGAATCATCAACTCCTCATTAGTAGGCTGGCTGGGATCAGAGGTGGAGGCAGCATGCTGAGTGGAAGTTGTAGCTTAAGTTGGCTGCTCAGATTCTGCACCCTGCGTGCACCATCTGGTGGGCATTGATCAAACCATTGCACCAATCGCGCTCATCAGTATCTGCAATAAGTATACCCTTCCACTCGCACAGAGCAGTGATCATGGAGGGAAAGTACAGAGGCCCTACAAATCTGCCAGACCTACTTTCCAAAGAGGCAAGAAGCATTGGCGCATAGTCAAAAGGTGTACCTGAAACAATGGCAGCACAAATCATGGCATGTTGGTCATTCATTCTGTTCTCATGGGTAGTAGGGGAGATTCTGCTCCATATGTAGTGGAACCAAAGCCGAGCTGCAGGCTTGAGTTTGTTAGTGATAACCAATGGTGCCCCGCCATCTTATGGTATCCAGTGAACATCAGAGTCTTCGGGGGCAAGGATAGTCAAAGCCCATTTGCGATCTTCCTCGGATGTCTTATCATATCTGTCCTAGAAAAGGTCTGGCTAAGGTGGTGTTGTGCCATAAACTCGGTGCACAAGGCGAGGGTTAAGGTCCACTTTCACCCCACAGACTTCAGAAATGAACTCCCAATCCCCAACTTTCTTCAGATTGGAGTAAAACTCACGGACAATGGGAACAACGGGCGCCTCAGGCAAAACAACAAATGGGGCCCATTCCAACTTGGCAATGGAATCTTGGAGGTCCTCAGGAAGGTTGGTCAAATCAGTCGGGAATCCCCTCTCAATCAGCATGGGAGGAGGGCCTCGCTTTTGAGTTTTAACCGGCGATGTTCGCGGAGGTGGAGATTCATGCCTTACAGCTTGCTTTCGTAGAATCTGCCTAGGAGTAGGATTTTTCTTGCAGGCTTTCTTGATCTACTTCTTCTTAGGCTGGGAAGTACCTGCAGCCCCCGATGGTGCGATGGTGGCTTTGGTTTGCAAGTTCTCCGGGAACTTACATAGGGCACGATGTGGCTTAGTCTTGGCCTTCTTGGCAGGAGGACTGTCGGACTCAGACAAATTGACTGGGGAAGAGCTCGAAATGGCAGGACTTTTCCCTTTCACCCGCTTCGCAGCAGCACACGTCCTAGGCACCCAAATGGGCATGCCAGCAGGATGCTCACTTGCATGAGGAGAAACGACTGGGGACTGGGGTATTGAGCCAGTTGGTGCTGGCGTAGTGGAATAAGTGGCTACATTCTCATCCGGAGAAGATATCTTCTTGGTCTTGCTGGGAATTTGCTTTTTCCTCATGTTGCGTTTCAATCCTGAAATAAGGCACGTTATTAGTGCGAGGGTAACACCAATGTGGAAACAATTATTTATCCCCCATTATAGCAACCAAAAGTTAAGCTAATGCTCCCCACATGTGTAAGACTTATCCACGACACCCCAATGGTGAAACAGAGCAAACACACACACAAAATTCAACATCATTCAAGATGACCAAAAATTCGGGCACAGTAGAATTTTTCAACATCATATTCAAAATTGCAAACTAATTCAGGCCCTAGAGTGAAATTAACGCTATTTTTCACTTGCCCATGCAGTGCTCTACACAAGAATCAAAGATAGGGACTCAAGAACAGTCGTATTATGCAAAGACACAAGTTGAACGCACGTAGACGGAGAACATGGGTTGCGCATGCAAAATCACCCAAAATTTTAAACCCAAACTCGCACGCTCTGGAAAACAGGCAACTAAAACTTTTCGCAGTGCCTTATCAAAAGAGAGGGCCAGCGAAACATACCTTGGTGAGCAAAGTGCAACGTGAAATTAGTTCGTGCAGGGTTTGCACAGTGAATTGCGATGGTTGGAGAGAGAATGTGAGTTGAACGAGTGAGAGAAAGAAAAAGTGCAGAGGTTACCTTTTTAAAATAATTATTTTGGAGCAGGGAAAATCTTCTAAAAAGATTTAAATTTATCAACCGGAAATAATAAAAAATTGCCTCCTGCACGCGAAAGTAAAAGTAACTCGGCCAAAAATATGACTGTTACTGTACAGGTACCATGTTGTAGCATGTTGTTAGCATGTAGCTAGCACCCTTTGGACACCCCCAAACTCATGCTCAACAGATCTCTCAATTTTCTAAATTAACAACTAAAATAACAGATAAAACTAATTAACAAAAAGCGTGAAATATAATTGGAAATATTTACAAATAGAACTGATTTCACTCAATACTTGAGGGTACAAGCAAGAGGGAAACTAGTTTTACCTGAATTTATTTAAGCATCTTGCAAGGTAGTGGAGGTCTTCTCCCTGTTGAAAACCCCACCGTGATAGATTTTCACCAGCTCAACATTCACCTTGAACTCCCTGCTAGAGACTTCATCTTTCAGATCCACTTCTTCATGAGGGTAGACCTTGGTTATGGTAAAGGGGCCGACCATCTGGACTTTAACTTACCAGGGAACAGTTTCAGCCTGGAATTAAACAGCAGAACTTGATTCCCTTCCTCCAAGATTCTGAACCTGATCCGTTTGGCATGCCACATCTGGCTCTTCTCTTTGAAGATTCTGGCATTCTCATATGAAGTTAATCTCATTTCTTCCAACTCATTGATCTCAGCACATCTCCTCTCTCCTGCAGCTAGCAAGTCAAAGTTCAACTTCTTCATAGCCCAATGGGATTTATATTCCAGTTCCAGAGGAAGATGACATGTTTTACCAACACCAGTCTATAAGGTGACTTTCCTAAAGGTGTTTTAAAGGCAGTTCTGTAAGCCCAGAGTGCATAGTCAGATGCTTGGAATAATCCTTCCTGTTTGGACTCACCACCTTCTCTAGGATCCTCTTGATTTCCCTGTCTGAAAGTTCAACTTACCCATTTGTTTGCGGGTGGTATGCTGTAGCAACCTTGTGCTTGATTTTGTACTTGGCCAGCATGCATGCCAAACTTCTGTTGATGAAGTGAGACCCTTCATCACTAATGATAGCCCTTGGTGTTCCAAACCTAGTGAAAATATGTTTGTGCAGAAACTTGATCACAGTCTTGGCATCATCCTTAGCACAAGCTGCAGCTTCTACCCATTTAGAAACATATTCCACAGCAACAAGTATATCAACATTTCCAAAGGAAGGTGGGAATGGTCCCATGAAATCCAAACCCCAAACATCAAATAGTTTCGATTCCAGAATATAAGGCATACGCAAGGCATTTGAGGCTGGCAAATTACCAACCCTTTGACATTTGTCACAATTTTTTACCCATTCATGAGCATCCTTAAAGACTGTGGGCCAAAAGAAACCGGATTGGAATACCTTGGCAACTGTTCTTTGTCCTCCAAAATGGCCTCCATATGGAGCTGAATGGCATTTCTCCATAATGTCTGCCATTTCTACTTCATGAACACATCTTCTCAACACCTGATCAGCACAGAGTTTATATAAATAGGGTTCATCCCAAAAGTAAAATTTTGCATCATGATAGAACCTTTTTAACTGTTGTCCTTTCAAATCTGGAGGAAGAAACCCGCTGGCCTTGAAGTTAGCAAAGTCAGCAAACCAAGGTCGAGTTTCTGAGGAAACATTGAAAAGCTGCTCATCAAGGAACCATTCTTGAACTTGAATAGTTTGTTCCTCCTGCTTAATCCCTTCTAATCTGGACAGATGGTCAGCAACCTGATTCTCTGTGCCCTTCCTATCTTGAATTTCCAAATCAAACTCTTGTAGAAGAAGCACCCATCGAATAAGCCTAGGTTTGGCATCCTTCTTGGAGAGTAAATATTTGATGGCTGCATGGTCAGTGTAGTCCACAACCTTAGGTCCCAGCAAGTATGGCCTAAACTTCTCAAAGGCAAAAACCACAACAAGCAACTCTTTTTCTGTGGTGTTATAGTTGATTTGAGCATCCACCAAGGTCTTGCTAGCATAGTAGATAGGATGAAAGAGCTTACTCTTTCTTTGTCTAAGCACAGCCCCAATGGCAAAGTTGATTGCATCACACATAACTTCAAAAGGTAAGTTCCAATCTGGCACACACATGATCGGAGCTGAAATCAGAGCTTCTTTTAAGATCTCAAAGGCTGTTAGGCATTCAGATGTGAAATTAAATGCTGAGTCTGAAGGGATTCGTGAACTGAATCACGAAGTCTGTTTGCCAAGGATCGTTAATTGGAATATCAAAAATAAATTTTTATGCATATGATTAATCCTAGCATGCTCCTATTGAATATGCATAAGGGGTTTATGCGGAATAACTATATTTCGAAACCCTGAAGAACGAGTGCGCGGAGATTCCTCTTGATCTTTTTCCCACGCACAAAGATTTACTTCCTAACAGATTGAGGAAATAAATCTATGAAAATTAGTAAGCAATTTTCGAAAACAAGAAGGAGAGAGAAGAAGAAGATAATCCTCCTGATCTGATCTTCTGATCTGTATCCCAACTCAATCTGAATATCTGGTGAAGATTCCCTTTAGATTCCTTGCCCGGTTGAGAAGTATAATTTCCTCTTCGTTTCTTAGATCTAGTCAATCACCACAACTCCCAAAACCTGATTTGCTGTGTGCAACTTATGATCTTGCGGTGTGTTGAGATCTGAGGAACTGAGGCCTATTTATAAGAAAATACTAGACTTCTATTGGACTTGAGTTTCATGGGCCAGACCAGGGACCAGAATGCAAATAGCTAATAAGACCTATCAATTAATTAATTCACATATTCAACCCAGAATATAATTAATTAATTAATATTGATTCATTCCACCAGAGAATCAATATTGTCCTACCTATTTGCTACCACATTTTGAGGTACGGGTTGCCTGGGCTCGGTATATCCCCACATTTAAGGTTATAGACAATCGTTAATTAATTTAAGCTCTGACAAGCTATTTAATTAATTAACATCTTATATTCCTGAGTCAATCCACTCAAACCATTTCCCTTATGCTTGAACTTAATCAGCCTGCAGGACTTTAGCATAACGAACCACTTGAGCTGCTCAGGGAATGTCACCATCCTATACTGGAAGTGGTTACCTAGTTCCAGTACCAGACAGTCATACACAAACTGCTATTACCCAAGATACAGATATACAAGCTCAACTAGAGCCTTTCACTGCAACTCAAAGTAATACACAATCTGCATATACTTTTGTACCTTCATATAGGCTTAGGATCTCATCAAGCCATAGAGATCTAGATTCATTTAATGTCAGATAAAAGAATCGATCTCGACTTAGGTCCTTATCAATGTGTGCCCCACACCAGCATACCAAGTCATCCAAGATAAGATGCTTATTACTGCATATGTTGCAGCCTACACCGATAGTTTATCCTGGAATTGTCTCAGCTGTGTTAACTATTTATATCTCGCTAGGTCAAACAATCCATACGATCTTCCGTGATCTTCTACACACCGTATGATCTCCCTATCGACGAGATAAGAGGACAATTGCGTTTGCGACACATGTTTGTTAATTCAGACAGGAGATGAACATACAACATTTATGATTCCCAGTATATTAACCAATCGACCTTGTACATAATATACCAATCATAATGCTTTCAATATATAAATCCATCAATCTCCCACTTATACTCAAAGCATTATACAGGTGCTTTCCAGAGTATAACGCATCTAAACTAATCCAGCTATAACATCAAACATTCTACGTGGAGAGCGTTGCCCTCAGCCCAAGTTTACGTACATGCATCTCGTAGACCTTTTGAGGCAGAGCCTTTGTGAATGGATCCGCTAGATTATATCTTGTATCAATCTTCTCTACTAGCACATCACCCCTTGCTACAATTTCTCGTATAATATGGTACTTCCTTTCAATATGTTTTGTTGCTCTGTGAGTTCGTGGTTCCTTTGAATTAGCCACAACTCCCGAATTATCACAATATATCGTGATGGTCTTGGGCAGCTTAGGAATCACGTCCAATTCCAGAAGAAAGTTTCGAAACCATACTGCTTCTTTCGAAGCTTCAGAAGCTGCCACATATTCTGCTTCCATGGTGGAGTCCGCAATGCACTTCTGCTTTGCACTCCTCCATGATATGGCCCCACCTCCCAATGTAAACACATAGCCAGAGGTGGACTTCTTTTCATATCGGTCTGCCTGGAAATCCGAATCAGTATAACCCAAAGGGCACAACTCCTCACACTGATAGACGAGACAATAGTCTCTAGTCCTTTTCAAATATTTGATTATGTGCTTTACCGCGGTCCAATGCGCCTGTCCAGGGTTAGACTGGTATCTTGCTACCGTGCCTACAGCAAAGCAGATATCTGGCCTCTTACATAGCATTGCATACATGAGGCTCCCCACGGCCGATGCATACGGCACGTTCCTCATTTCATCTTTCTCCCTTTGTGTCACCGGACACTGATCCTTGGAAAGATATATGCCATGTTTGAAGGGTAACAGACCTTTCTTGGCAGTTTGCATGCTGAAACGGGCAATCACAGTATCCACATATGATCCTTGAGACAAGGTCAGCATCCTCTTATTGCGCTCCCGCAATACTTTTACCCCTAGGATGTATCCTGCCTCCCCAAGGTCCTTCATATGAAACTGCTTGGATAACCACCCCTTTATGCCCGACAATACTTCCACATTGTCGCTAAATAGGAGAATATCATCTACATAAAGTGCAAGGAACACCATGCTTCCACTGACACATAGACGGTACACGCAACTCTCGTTTGAACATTGTGAAAATCCATAGGATTTAATCACTTCATCAAAACGCAGATTCCATGACCGTGAAGCTTGTTTAAGTCCATACAGCAACTTCCTTATCTTCCAGACCAAATGTTCTTCGCCCTTCTGCACATAACCTTCTGGCTGTTGCATATAGATGTCCCTACCTTCTTCAAGGTACCCGTTTAGAAACGCGGTTTTGATATCCATCTGCCAGATTTCTAGGTCCTTATGTGCTGCTATGGCTAGGAGTATACGAATGGACTTAAGCATGGCTGCCGGTGAGAAGGTCTCGTCATATTCTACACTTTCATTCTGACTATAACCCTTCGCCACCAGCCTTGCTTTGAAAGATGTAATTTCACCATTCGCTCCTTTATTTCTTTTGTATACCCATTTGCACCCTATGGCTCGACATCCATCTAGACAATCAGTTTTCTGGTATACATCCATAGCCCTAATGGATTCTATTTTTGAATCCATGGCAATCAACCATTTGTCTGCATCTTTATCAGATACCACCTCGTCATATGTCCAGGGATCGGTATCATCCAGTCCGTTTTCTGGGATCAAGTCAGAAGACTCTCCCACGAACATATACCTTTTGGGTTGGTGGATAACCCTCCCACTGCGACGAGGCATCTGAACCGTGTCAGTAGTTGGCACAGTACGCGTTGGTCCCATGCCTTGCATTAGTGGCAGTGTTGGTGTAGCCTCACCTGTTATAGGCGGATTTACCACTACACTGGGCTTTCCTGATGGAATTGCTTCCTTATCCTCAAGCTCGTGGAGGATAATTTCACTCTTGGATCTGTGGTTTCTTACGTATTTGTCCTCCAAGAATCTTGCATTGGTACTGACTACGACTTTCTGATTCTCAGGACAATAGAAGTAACCACCTTTCGTTTGCCTGGGACAACCTACGAACAGCATCAGCTTACACCTACTTTCTAACTTGTCAGGTTACTTTGTCAGCACATATGCTGGACAACCCCAAACCCTCACTCTATTCAAACTTGGCTTTCGCCCATACCAGAGTTCCAGAGGTGATTTAGGAACTGATTTAGAAGGTACCAGGTTAAGCAAGTAGGCTGTTGTCTACAAGGCAAATCCCCAAAACGAAATTGGCAAGCTTGCATAACTCATCTATCCAAGAGAGTTCTATTTCTTCTTTCCGCTACACCATTTTGTTGAGGGGTTCCTGGTGCAGTCCACTGGGATGTAATCCCGTTATCTGACAAGTACTGCAAGAACTCGTTACTGAGGTATTCTCCACCACGATCTGATCGTAGTGTCTTGATAGTCTTACTTAGCTTCATTTCTACCTCAGTCCTAAACTCTTTGAATTTCTCAAAGCATTCAGACTTATGGCAAAGCAAATAGACAAATCCGAATCTTGAGTAATCGTTAATGAATGTGGCGAAGAACTCATAACCTCCACGAGCTTGCGTGGACATTGGTCCACATAAGTCAGAGTGGATCAATTCCAACACATCCTCTGCTCGAGACTGACTTTCCTTAAAAGGCCTGGTCGCCATCTTACCCTCTATACAGGACTCATAGATTTGATGCGGTACCACTAGAAAAGAATCCAAGAGCCCATCGCATGCTAATCTTTAAATCCTCTTTAGATTGATGTGACCTAGTCTCAAGTGCCAGAGATATGTTTGATCCTCATCGGAAGAAAACTTTCTCTTTAAATGATTATTATTATTGGATGAGTTTGCAACATTCACGGAAGATTTATGCATACAATCAATGATATAGAGAGAGTCAATCAGTTTTCCATGACAAATAACACCGTTATTACCAATGATAGAAACTCCACTATGAAAAATAACTGAATATCCATCACTAAATAACTTGGAAACTGAAATTGAGTTTCGCCGAAACACCGGCACATATAAAACATCTCTCAAAATCAAAACATTATTTTCAAAGCATAAAGTAAAATCTCCAATGGTTACTGCTGAGACTCGCTCTCTGCTGCCCATTGAGATGGTAATCTCGTCATGCTTCAGCTGCCTTGTGGGCCTGAACCCCTGCAAAGTATAACAAACATGATCAGTAGCTCCAGTATCCACTTCCCAGGAATGGGTAGAAACCGATGCTAAACATGTTTCTGTTATAAATGCACACGACGCACCTTGTCCAGTCTTCCTGACTTGACAATCTTTTTTCCAGTGACCAGCCTTGCAACACCTGAAACACTTGTCCCTTTTAGTAGGCACGCCCGGTGTCATTATTTCACTCACTTATCTATATTGTTTTCCTACTATTTTATGTAGATTTATTGAGTTTATATATATAATTTATGCATGAATCAATATTAGGTGGTATTAGGCGTATTTTGGTATCTGTACAGTTTTTTAAGCCTAAACTCACGAGAAAACCGTTCCGAAAGCAGTGACGTGTAAGAGTAGCAGTGAAGAGTTTTTCCACAGGAGGAATTCGGGCTATTGGCGCATGGCAATGGATGATGCTTTGAGTTAGCTCTCCAACGCAACTGGAATCGGGTCAATCG
>JAPKLW010001327.1:68329-85735 GCA_026898455.1 Plectranthus barbatus | reverse complement strand
AATCTACTTTATGAATTGTCAAACAAAGAAGTTCATAATATTTTTCTAATGTTTCACTACAAAGAGGAATTAAAATTGGGAATTAATCAATTCATTCATCCATGTCATACTTGATAGGTAGATATCCCTGGAATCTGTGCTTCTCTTATTTGAATTCAAAAGCTTGTCAATTTCCTGTTTAATTTTCATTAGCAAATATTGCGATTTTCATAACAACAAAACCTTTTTATCTGATTTTCCTGACCAGTATTTTGAGAACTTATGATTTTAAACTTAAGGTTTTTCGTTGCTTCATTCCCCTGGATCGATAACTTTAGGGTTTACAAATTTATTTGCCACTATTTTTATAATTAATCTGTAGAAATTATAGTGATCAGCTGCAGCCTACACCGACAATTTATCCTGGAACTATCTCAGCTGTGATAACTATTTATATCTCGCTAGGTCAAACGATTCATACGATCTTCCGTGATCTTCTACACACCGTATGATCTCCCTATCGACGAGATAAGAGGATAATTGCGTTTCCGACACATGTTTGCTAATTCAGACATGAGATGAACATACAACATTTATGATTCCCAGTATATTAACCAATCGACCTTGTACATAATATACCAATCATAATGCTTTCGGTATATAAATCCATCTGATTCATGCTCCAGCAAGGAGCACAAGGGCTTGGATATCTTTGAAAAGTCTTTTATGAATCGTTTATAAAACCCTGCATGTCCTAGGGAGCTTCTTACTCCCTTGACTGATGAAGGTGGTGGCAGAGTCTCAATAACAGCTATCTTAGCTCTGTCAACTTCAATCCCACGTTATGAGATCTTGTGGCCCAAAACAATACCTTCCTTCACCATGAAATGGCATTTTTCCCAGTTTAGAACCAGATTACTCTCTTCACACCTGGCCAAAACTTTCTCCAGATTATTCAAGCAGGTACTGAAATCAATCCCAAATACAGAAAAGTCATCCATGAAGATCTCAAGGAAATCTTCATCCATTTCTAAAAATATAGTTGTCATGCACCTCTGAAATGTAACTTGTGCATTGCAAAGCCCAAAGGGCATCCTTCTGAAAGCATAAGTACCAAATGGACAGGTAAATGTGGTCCTCTCCTAGTGCTCTGGCTGTATAGTTATCTGGTGATATCCAGAATACCCATCTAGAGAGCAGTAATATTCTTTCCCAGCCAATCTGTCTAACATTTGGTCCAAAAATGGCAGTGGGAAGTGGTCTTTCCTAGTTGCATTGTTGAGTTTCCTGTAGTCTATGGAAATTCTCCAGCCGGTGATTGTCCTTGTGGGTATGAGTTCATTATTCTTGTTCTCCACCACTATGATCCCTCCTTTCTTAGGGACACATTGGACTGGGCTAACCCATGTGCTATCAGAGATAGGAAAAATTATCCCAGCATCTAACCACTTTATAATCTCTTTCTTGACCACCTCCTTCATCAATGGATTCAACCTTCTTTATCTCTCCACAGATCCCTTAGAGTCATTCTCCAAGAATATTTTGTGCATGCAGAGGGATGGACTAATCCCCTTAATATCAGCAATTGTCCATCCAATAGCTCTCTTATACTTCTTCAAAACTTGTATTAGCATCTTCTCCTTTTCAGGTTCCAAATCTGTAGCTATGATCACAGGTAGTGTTTCTTCTTCTCCCAAGTAAGCATATTTTAAATGAGCTGGAAGTGGCTTCAATGTAAGCTGAGGTGGTTCTTCAACAGAAGGTTTCTGAATCTGTTTCCCAACTGCTGGCAATTCTAGCAATTCAAACCTTTCTCTGAACATTCTTGGCTTCCCTTCATTCACTTCCTTCAATTCTTCAAGATCATTTAAAATCTCTGAGTCTTCTTCATACAGATCATCTAACTTTTCATACACCAAGGAATCTACCAAGTCCAACATAGAGCAATCCTCCAGATCATCCCTTTTATTTTTCATAGACTTGGACATGTTGAATGTGACTTGTTGATCATGCACCTGCATGGTGATTTCATCATTCTTCATATCAATTAAGGCACCTCCCATTTTTAGAAAGGGCCTCCCCAAGATGATGGGAATTTCCTCATCTGCTTCAAAATCCAGGATAATAAAATCAGCAGGAAATATTAGCTTCTCCACCTTGACTAAGACATCCTCAATTTTCCCTTCAGGGTAGACTGTGGATCTGTCAGCTAGTTGCAAGGTTACAGTGGTAGGTCTGGCTCCTCCTATCCTCAGCTTTTTAAAAATAGATAGGGGCATCAGATTTATGCTTGCACCAAGATCACTCAATGCTCTCCCCACATCCTGGCCTCCTATAGAGCAGGGTATTGTAAAACTCCCTAGGTCCTTGAGCTTAGCAGGTAGCTTCTGGTTGAATAGAGCACTAGTCTCTTCGGTCATGGCTACAGTTGCAAACTCACTCAGAGTTCTCTTCATAGTCAGCACATCTTTCAAAAACTTGGCATAACTGGGCATTTGCTGCAATGCTTCCACAAATGGGATATTGATGTGCAGCTGCTTTAGCATTTCAAAGAATTTGCCAAAATGTGCATCTTCCTTCTTTTTCTTGAATCTTTGAGGATAAGGTGGGGTTGGAGGAGTATATTGCCTCGGCTCTTTCACTTTTGGTTTTGGTTCAGGCAGGACAGGTTGCTTAGTTGCTGCAGCATGAGTTTCAGCATTTTCTTGGACTGTCTGTTCTGCTCTTATGTCATCCTGTTTGTCCTCCTCTTGAGTTCCAGATACATCTTCAGCTTCATGTGCTTCGGGTACAACCTCTGCTAGTTTTGTGCCACTCCTCAGAGTAACTGCCTTCAACTGTTCTTTCCCAGGCCTTGGATTAATTGTGTCACCAGGTAAGGTACCCTGCGGCCTATTCTTCATTTCAATGGCCAGTTGGCCAATCTGGACTTCCAGATTTCTGATTGTTGCTCCTGGCTTTGGCTTCTTGCCTCTGATTTGATCATGAAATCCTTCATCAGGTTCTCCAAGGACATAGAAGCTTGGTCTGTGTTCTGCGTTTGTGGTTGCTTCATATGTTGTTTTTGTTGATAGCCACCCACAGCATTTTGCTTAATCTGTTGTTGTTGCAGTTGTGGCTGTTGGCCCTGGTGCTGCATAGGTTGTTGTGGCACATGTTGTTGCTGCATATGTTGTTGTGGCCCTGATGAGTTCCCTTGATTAGACCAAGAGAAACAAGGATGATTTCTCCATCCTACATTGTATGTAGGAGCATATGGATTGTTCTTATTTCCCATGTAGCAGACAGATGCAGGGTTATGTGGGCACTTATCAAACATGTGCTTCTCCACAATAGATGCATGAGGTATCCATTAACACTTGATTCACTGTCTGTGGCATAGGTTGTGATGATTGAGATAGTTGATTTGCTGCCATGGAGGCTTTCATACTCTTAACAGAAGTCCCAATTGCTTCTATTTGAGCTTGCATATTGGTTAGTATGCTAGATTCTGCACCTCCTGTCACCTTCTTGGCTGTTTGGGCTCTAGAGTTTGACCATTGACAGTTATTCTCAGAGATCCTCTCTAGAATTTCAAAGGCTTCATTGTAGGTTTTCAACAATATGGCTCCATTCGCAGAAGCATCCAGTACTAACCTTGACGTTAGGTTCAACCCATTGTAAAAGGTCTCCAACTGAATGCAGTGAGGTATGCCATGATGTGGACATTTCCTCAATAACTCCTTATACCTCTCCCAAGCTTCACTGACTAACTCCTCATCTTCTTTTAAAGCCATGATGTCATTTATGCACCTTGTATTCCTGGTAGGGGGAAAGTATTTCAGCAGGAACTTCTCTGCCAACTCATTCCATGAGGTTACAATTTCTGGTTGGATGTTGTTCAACCAGGTTCTAGCACTATCCCGTAAGGAGTAGGGAAATAGAATTAACCTCAATGCTTCTATAGGCACACCAGGTAGCTTGAAGTTATCACTTACATCTTGAAAGGATTTCAGATGAAGATGTGGGTCTTCTGATGCCATCCCACTGAATTGCCCTATAGTTGTAGCATCTGAAACATGACTGGCTTTAATTTGAACTGCACTGCTGCAATCTCAGGTTGCACAATTCCAGACTTCAAAACATTGAACTTAGGATCTGCATATGCTCGAATACATTTATCCTTAGCATCTGCCATAACCAAAGCATTTCATGGTCCTGGTTCTCCTTATCCTTGGTTAGCCATTTGATGTCTCCTTCTTCTTTATCTTCTTCTGTTTCTTCTAAATGTTCTTTCAATTTTTGGATCAAATATCAGAACTTCTGGTGGTTCTCTCTGGTTCATACACCAAACAAAACCTGAAAAGTGAACAGCAAATCTAATATTAGATCTCTTGTTTTTGTACTTTTCTTAACGATATAATATAAGTATATTTTAGCCGTAGTTAAAGAGCAACAAGATTCTTTGGCACTCCCTGGCAACGGCGCCAAAAACTTGATACGTGCAAAACGTGTGCAACAAAGTGCAAGTATACACTGCCAAGTAATATCTAGGAGTATCTAGAGTCGATCCCACAGGGAATGTCTCATATGAAAAATTGTGCACACAGTCAACACACAGCAAGGTTCAATCAATTTTTGTGTTGAGCTTAATCCTAATGCAAGAAAAGTAAATTAACATGAACAAGCAATGATGATTTTAGAACCACACAACTAACAAGACAAATTAAGAATTCAGTCAAACAAGCAACTCAGGTTGCTGACTCTACTTGCTGGAAAGATGCTATAGCATGGGTCCTAGCATGTATTCAAGTGCTGAATCTCTGAAATACTTTATAGTTCTTCCAAACTATAAAGATTTCTTAAGATAATATCTTATCCACATATTCCTATGCTAGATTAAACAACACTCAGCTCAAAGTAAGTCAGATTCATTAAGCACACTAAATCCACACATTTTCCAATGGCTAGATTTAATGCTATGATGCCTTAATTCTCCCTGCCCAGGTGGTAACAAATCCAGGTGCTTTCACTTTCCAGCTCAGCCAAGCATCTTCACGTCCTTGTCAGCACTTAGCAGATGACCCAGAAAATCAGGATTTTCTCTCTCCCCGTCTTTCTCTTTCTGGACTCCCCTGCCTGCTACAGCACGCTCTCAGCATCTTATCCAGCATGCGCATTTCCTTAGGATTTTTACACTTTATATTTTCCTACATTTTTCTTGCTAAAAATAGACCAAAAGAGATTAATTTGCAACATTGACTTACTAGACACTAGCTATGCATACACAAGCTTATTTAACCCTAAACTGAACTAAAACAAGACTCAAAGAACTCGAATTTATTAATTTAAAAGCATGAATATAACTCTCATGAGAGAGTTATCAGTCATCATTTTCTAAAAATAATCTGCTTGTTAAACACACTAGACAAACAGTTAGAGTGTAAGGAAGTACGGTTCCGGTCTTAAGCGACTCAAAATAGGACAGTCTAGAAAGACCGACCTGCACTTATACCACTTGTTGGTCCCAGATCAGAGTACGTGTAATGTGCTACGAAAGTGTTAATACAATTAAATACACTCTAATTATGAGCAGTTCAGTTTCTAATCAACACAGTTTTTGCTCAGCAGTTTTAGAAATGCAGTTTATGTTAGCCAGCAGATTAGGTTAACAGTTTTACAAGTACGAGCAGTTGACAGTTTATACACTTCGACACTTATAGGATAAGTGTTGAAGGTTTCAAAATATAATTGAAAACTGTAAGGTGCGTAAAGTATGTAAAATTATAAACGACACAGGATATTTATAGTGGTTCGGAGCCTTAAGTCCTACGTCCACTCTTCGGATATCAGATTTGGTAATTCACTAAATTATGAAGATACAATCCTCACGATCTATAGCTAGTTGCTGTAGAAACCTCCGTCCACAGCACAATGCATCACTCGCCCAGGCAGTAGTACTTCACTCCTTCTTCAGTCCGTCGAAGGCTCTGCGTCTTCTCTGTGGACCGACTCGAAGTTGGACTGAGGACAAACCTCCCTTTTCCTTCTTCAGTAGAGTGGATGGTTGAGTTCTTCCCAGAACGTTTACTGGTCGGTAGTTGCCCGTAATAACCTGTTCTTCTTTTGCAAGAGCAGGTTGTTGTGTTCTAACTCGAAAAGTAAGAACACCAAGAGAGTAGATTAAGTCAGCTGACTTAATCCTCGTGCACCCAAGGCACACGGTGAATCTCGAAGGACTCTTTGAGCAGTAAATGCCTCGTGTTCAATAAATGAACCACGGATTTAATGTCTTCTTGCTTGAGAGCGTTAAAAGCTTTGAGCGCTAATTTCTGCAGATAGGCAAGAATAAGTGTGTCGAGATTCAAAGATGCAAAGGTTTTTCAGATGAGCAAAGGTTTTTCTGTCTTTGTTGTTCCTGCTATTTATAGGTGGAAAACCAGAAAATATCCGGTAGAGACATTGAGAAGGATGTCCAATCATAGTCCATCATTCTCTGAAAAAGTCGCTTGCCTTTCTGCTTTTTCTGCTACAACGTCCTACTTTTCTGAGCAGTTTGTACTTGTTGTGTCAGACGCCCAACAACGTTGTACACCAGTCCCAGCTGAGTATATGTCTGTCTTTTATCATTGACTTCCTTGAAGTTCTCCTGCGACTTGTTCGACATCTTGCTATGTACACATTCCTTGACGTGAAACTGTCTTGGTCTGAAACTGTGAGCGCCTCTCAACAGTTTTTATGTGAAGACTATGTCCATAGTTTTCTTCAATATCTAAGCCTTGACAGGACAACCTGTTAGCGCAGTTTTTGTGACCTTTGCTCTACGCTGCTTGTCTTTGTCTTGTATGTTCGACAGTTCTCTCGTCTGAATGGTGTCTTCTTCAAAATTGTTCCACAGTTTTGATGGTTTCCTTCTTCCTAGACTATTACAACTCGATCATCCTATACAAGGACTACATGAGTTAATAACTCTAAGGCCTAGACTTTGGTATATAGTTTTGACACATCAAAACATCAAATTAAGGTAGGATTTCTACATCAATACCTATCACCTTTAGGAATAACCATTTTAGAATTTGACGAATTTCTCTCTCAAGGTTGCATGAGTGTAGTATTAGGGTAAATTGATTATAGGCATGCTCTTTCGTAGCCATTTCCCAAGCACTAACCCTTGATTATCTCCACTTGTAGCCCATTTGAGCCTTGAATGAATTTTCTTTGATTTAGAATGGCTGATAAACGTGAGGAGTAGATGGTTTGGACAATGGGGATTGCCGGGATTTTCTTGTGAATTGTAGGGATTGACTAAGTTTCTCAAGGATTATGACTGAATTAGGGTCCCTAGAGTGAGAATGTAATAGAGTGAACAAGAGTGCATAAAAGAAAAAAAAAATACATACTATGTAAGTTCACAAAATAAATTGATATGAAGGGACCCTAGAAAAAAAAATGATAGAAGAAAGAACGAACAAGTGAGTGAGATTGTGATAAGTGATGTGGTTGTGGTACAATTGGTGGGTTGTGATGATTGAGAATGAAATTTTAAGTCACTTAGCCAAAAATACCCCACCTTTTAGGTAAGCCATATTACAACAAAACCAAGACCTATTTGATTCCCTGAAAAGCTATACTAATAAGCAATGGAGAGATGAGAAGCTTCTCAAACCTATGGTAAGTGTGAGCTTTGGCCTTGAATTGAAAGAAACACTTACTCGTAAACATTTGAGTGATGAGAGCAAACAATGCCCTGTGAGGTTCCTCTTCAACGATTTGATAATTTGAACTATGTTTGGATTTAGTGGTTGATGCGAATGATTGCTACTTGGATAGTGAAGAAACTTGTGAGGCATTGCACACTTATATTTGCATGTGATTTGAATTCTTGTCTGTGAATTGATCGAGGACGATCAATAGTTTAAGTTTGGGGGAGTTGATATGTCCGTATTTTCACTGACTTATCAATTCATTCTAAGCTATTTAATTTAGTGGTTTAGGGTGCATTTCATATATATTGTTATGCAGGGAAAGGCTTATGTGCTTGTGATATTCGTGGTGATGTATTTTGCAGGTTTTTTGGGTTAAAATCAGTGAAGATTTGAAAGATGTTCGGGCTCCAGGTATACGTTGATCGACATGGAGTTGTGTAGATCGACGTAGCATGCTTTTGGAACGATCGACATAGGATCGATGCAGACAAGCCGGTAGCCTCTTCGTGTCTATCGACATGGATTTCACGTCAAATCGACGTAGTTTTTTCAAGTGTGTCGATCGACGTGCATTCTGCATCGATTGATGCGAGTCCGTAACCTCCAAGATTTGATCCTGCTTGAAGATTTGATATATCTAATCCTAGATAATGTATGATACATCAACCACCACTATATAAAGCCTTGTAATTTTGATTTTAGGGGGATGCCATCTTTTAGAGTTCAGTTTTAGAGAGTCAACAGCAACAATTGTGTTTTTATTTTGGAGACAAATATTTGGACAACTACTGTAGAAATCGGACATTAATTTCTACACCCACTTTATGTTATGCAATTTCAATTCTGATTTTATCTCTTCTTGATAATCTTTATTATGAATATGTGTAACTAAACTGTTCTTGGATTCTAGGGTTTTGAACTATCGAGTATGCATGTTTGATTAATTAAATCAATTTTCCTTTCCTATCATAGTTTATGAATTATGTGTTTAATTTGTAATCTTAAGTTGTTGGCCACACCTTAGGGTTAATTAGTTGAGAATTAAAGACTAAAAAGTAATAATTTTCAATAGAAAATGTTTTCATAATATAAACTAATTTCTTGTCTGAAAAGAGGGAGATGGATTATAGGATTAGATTCGTAGGGCTTTGGAGTTAATTAAACTATTTTCAAGATTGAAAGGATAAGAGATATTTGATTAACCTACTTTGTGAATTGTCTAACCAAGAGATTCATATTAATTTTCTGATGTTTCACTATGATTAGGAATTAAGTTGGAATTGATTATCAGTTTGATAGGTAGAAAATTCCTGAAACTTGTGTTTCTCATATTTGAATTCTCAGAGCTTTTCTATTTTTCGTTTTAATTTCAATTGCAAGTTATTTTAAATTTTTAAAATTTACCAAACCCAAAATATGAATTTTCCTAACCAGTATTTCAAGAAACTACGTATTAATACATAAGATTTTCGTTATTTCACTCCTCTGGGATTCGATAATTATTTTAATGCTATATTATTATAAGCTTTAGCTAAGTTGCTAATAAAATAATTATCAATCAATTACTAATTGTAGGGAGTGCCTCCACTACTTAAAACCACCTCTCACGTTAAGTAGTTATGCCAAGATTAGGTGGAAACTAGGAAAGCTTCGTGGAGCACGTCCAAGGAGTGGAGAAGTGGATACGAGGTTGTGCACTCAAAGCAAGAATAAAATGAGCACGACGATCTTGAAGATAGTTTGACAATTACACTGAATTATTGAGCATCCAATCTTCAAGAATCAAGATCTATTCATGCCTTATCCGTCCTAATCAACCTCTCACAATCAGTACTCACTTGAGAAAATCCATCTCCGGAGAGTCTTCCTACAGTGGAGGAGTTGCGAGCACACCTTGTGTGTAGTTTGTTTGACCGGTTTGTCCATAGGTGCTTTTCAAGTGTCTATGTAGAGTAAGAATCATTCAAGGGAGTGAACCGAGAGTGATTCGAACTATTTATGTTATTTCTCTTTGTAAATCATCTTTTATATAATGAAATTGATTTAAGGTCGTAAGGCTCCCTGGGAATAGAAATATTACCCAAAAATTTATTCTGCTGCATTAAAGTCTAACAAATGTTTGAAGTAAACTCAGGCACAAATTTTATCATTTTCAACCTTCAAAATATAAAAACATGAAATAAATATATGATATCAGGCTGATCATATAGTCTGTTTCAAGACGTGTAGGAAGTAATATTTTGCACAAGCAACAACACTTCACAAATAAATCAATGTTTTGGCAAACAAGAAAAAGGAATATCTTGAATTAAAATTGATGACAAGATTTGCTAGTGCATATAGTTCACTCAAAGAGTGAAAATGAATATATAAGACGGTGATAAATGAAAGGAACTTACTAAGTCATAATGGCTAGAGATAATACGGCGCGTAAGAGTAACTATGTTCTGTCTTGAGACGTGCAGGAAGAAATATTTTGCAGAAGCTACTGTAGTATTCAAGAGCAACAGCACGTAAAAATAAACCAATGTTTTGCCAAATAAGAAAAAGGAATATCTTGAATTAAATTTTAAGATACTGTTAGATTTAGTTTTAACATATAATGAAAAGTTGCTTAGGCAAGAAAAAACCGTCTACCACAAGAAACAAGAATAGAGAGAAGAAAAAATATACAAGCAAAGTTGACTACTAGAAATACATTAACATTCAAAAAGTGAGATTAACTGTGATATTATATGTAGGTGGCGAAACAACTACTAATATGGTTGGAGCATTTGTGCACATATATAATGGAAACGGTCGGGGAGATACAGGAGTTATAAAGATGCAAGAAATGATAGTCATTGGAAATTAACCATTTCAGAGTTGCAGAAAGGAAGGGTGTTCAATTGAATTCAATTGAACTTATCAATAAGCTTTGTAATTCATTTGTCTCATGTATATCCTCTTATTGCACCAGCGACTTCAGTTTTACCTTTAATTGCAAAATTTGGATGCCCAAATCAGTGTGGGAAATGAATCCATTTCCATTTGGAATCTGAAGAAATTGTTACTTGGCTCCATCCTTTGAAATCACCTGCAATACCTCCTCCAACCCCCCAATGCCTACCTCCCTATTCTCAACGCATCAATGATCAGGAGCCTGAGTTCATCACAGATTGAGGTCATTTATTATAACCTGATCGGATTCGTTTGCTACAATATTTCAGACTCTTATCAATGCTTGGGTAAGGCAGAGGAAGGCAATTTGATTATTAATTTGTCGGGAACTCAATATACATTTTCGGATGATAACGAGATAAATGCCATTGACAGTGATGATATGATGGTGGGGACTTTTCGACAATCCAATGGAAGTTCCATTAGCACCAGCTGCGCAACTATTTGCTCGGAGAATATGAGCAATTTGGGCAATTATGCATTCTGCCCTCATGTCTATAAAGATCTATATTGGCCAAGGGATGGCTGTTGCAAAGCATCAATTCCTGCAGGTAATAATCAAGTTCATTCTACACTATATATCATGACTATATTTCACATTAACATAATTTATAAATAATTTCTCTAGATATTGACGTATATGATCATATGACAATAATATTCAAATAACTCACTCACCTATTTATGAACACCCAACCCAAGGTAAAGATTAGTATGAAACCGTGTCTCACACAGTTGACTTTTTTAATATTAAACAAAAAAAAAGGCAAGTGATGAACAATGAAATATGGTTGATCGCTTGCAAGCACCAATTACCTGGAAGCAAGTTCGATCGATTTAAGTGGACAATGGCTAGCTCGGAGTTTGTCTTTCAGCTACACCTATGTTAAACATAAAACTCTTATAAATAGTAAATTCAATACATCAAGGATGCCGGAAATTAGTTATTGGTTGGCAAGTTTGACGCTGGACTGGAGGATTGGGGCCGTAAATTGTAAAGAAGCACAACATAATAAAAGTAGTTATGCATGCGTGGATGTTAATAGTTATTGTGTTAATTTTGATGCTAAGCTAGGAGGTTACTCGTGCAACTGCTCCCATGGATACCATGGCAATCCTTACATCAACTCTGGATGCCAAGGTTAAGTATTCAATTATATTTTTATAGTTTTCTTTAATGTTCTATTATAATTAATGCTTATATTGGTAAATTGGAACTAATAATGAACTGTTCTAGATGTGATCATATGAGTTTTCACATTTCTCAAACAATAATTGACTATATGGTGCGATTTTGTGACAGATATTAATGAATGTGCCAATAGTACAACTAACCCTTGCAATTCGAATTCAATATGTATCATTACTCTTGGGTCCTTTACATGCTTGTGCCCTAAAGGGTATAATGGTGATGGAAGGAAAGATGTCAAAGGTTGCAGTCCAAAACCACAAATCAAAGATGATAATCTTGGCAGGTAATGATATAATATTCCTTATCCATAAAATGAATATAGCTCGTTGTCCAAATCAAACTGAAGTCGAGTAATATCCTCTTAGATGAGAAATTTGTAGTCAAGGTATCAGACTTTGGAATTTCAAGATCAATTACTATTGATCAAACTCATTTGACTACTATGGTTAAAGGCACATTTAGATATCTAGATCCAAAATATTTTTTATCAAGTCAGTTTACTGATAAAAGTGATGTTTATAGTTCTAGGGTTGTTCTTGTTGAGCTTCTCACAAGACAAAGGCCAATATCATTGGATGAATCAGTTGAAGAGAGAGGTCTAGCTCCTCGGTTTGTTAAAATCATGGAACAAGATAATCTTGATATAATTTTAGATAGTCATGTCTTAGAGCAAGGCAACAAGGAAGAGGTGGTTTCAGTAGCTAGACTTGCACAAAGATGTTTGAATTTGACAAGAGAAAGGAGACCTAGTATGAAAGAAGTCACAAATGAATTACAAAGCTTCTTTGTGCAAATTACAATTCATTTGTGATTATCACAATAACTTGGCTCTGTTGATGTAGTCAGCCTCTACGGGTACTATGGCCATACTTGGCTCTGCAACAGCTGCAACTTGTGATGTGCCCAATTTTTCAATCTCCTCCCGGAGCTTTTTCACCTCAGCGACCACGTCGAATTCTGGCTTTGTCTCGACTGCTTTGACTGGTAGCTGCCTATCAGTTGGCCATTGGTGGCTATTCAGCGCCATATCAGCCAGCAACCTCATACTCTCTGCACCACTCTTCTTCATCAGTATTCCTCCAGCAGATGCATCAACCAGCTCCTTCATGTGAGGGTTCAGTCCCTCATAAAAATGACACACTTGCATCTCCAGATCGATGCCATGTCCAGGACAGAGTCGTAGAAGCTCTTTGTATCTCTTCCAGGCCTCGTAGAGTGACTCATCATACATCTGCTTGAAAGTAGTAATGGCAGCTTTCCTCTTCAGCAGCAGGCTCGGTGGGAAGTAGTTGGTAAGGAACTCTGCTCGAAGCTCCTCCCATGTCCCGATCTGACTCTTATCCAGGCCAGCAAACCAAGACCGTGCCTCGTCTCTGAGTGAGAACGAGAACAGTCTCATTCTGATCACATCTTGGGTTACTCCATTCTGCTTCACAGTGTTACACACCTCAATGAATTGGTTGAGGTGGGTATATGGGTCTTCTACAGCTCTTCCCCCAAACTGGTTTTGCTGCACCATCTGAATAAGGCTTGTGCGTAGTTCAAAGTTGTTGGCATCAATGCCAACTCTGAATCCGGCCTCCTCTTGCTGTGGAAGAAATCGATCCAAGATGGACCTTTGTAGGATCACTACCTGCCTGTTGTTCAACTCTGCCAGTCTTGCGGCTTGCTCTGCCTGAGTAGCCTGGGCTGCTTGTAATTGTGCTCTCAGCTGCTGTACTTCATTCACAAATTGCCTCTGCTACTCGGGAGTCATATTTTGCAGAGGTGCTTCAGGATTCTCAGCCACTCTCGTTGTTTTTCTTTTCCTTTCTTTTTGATTTTCCTGCAGGTTGCTTCAATTTCAGGGACAAAGGCTTCGAGTGTTTTTCCTTTGGCTCGCGTGTTCATGCACCTGCACAGGAAATAGGTAAATATTAGTTCAGCGTCGATCGACTTGGATTCACGTCGATCGTCGCAAAAGAGTGGTCGCGTCGATCGACGAAAGGTGTCCGTCGATCGACGCTGCAAAGTGATCGACGTCGATCGACGCTAGGTGGCGTCGATCGATGCGAGATGTAGACTCGAAAACTCACACACGCACACGTACAGAAAATTAAAACTCAATCCAGCAAATCCTAGAACGAACTAGTAACAAGATAAAATCTAATAATTCCCCGGCAACGGCGCCAATTTGATCACTGCTATTTCTAACAGATTAATTATAATAACAGCGGCAAATAAATTTGTAAACCCTAAGGTTATCGATCCAGGGGAATTGTGTGGGGAAACTATCCTATATACTAGCTATGATCTTAAGATTCATTGTTTGAGAAATCCAAAATCAGGGTTTTATAAAAGTAAAGAAAACAAAGCAGAAAATTAAAGTAGTTTGGAAAGCAAATTTAAAGGAACACAGATTCTAGGGAAGAACTCTTATTATGGATGACATGTAGGAATCAATTAATTTAACAGGTGGAATACTGCAACAATGCTATATTTCCTTGTTTGGCAAATATAACCTAGATTACTAACTAGTGACTATCTCCGCTCGGTCTCAAAGTACACCAAATTAGTCAATCTGATAAGCAAATCAGTTCAATTCCTACAGTCTAGTACATCTGTTTGGATAGTGTAGATTGTATCATGCATTCCTATTCCCACTATTAATATTCACCTCTCGGTCCTTCTATCAATAGCTAGACATCTAAATTAATCGTCACCTCTCGGTCCTTGAATTAATCTAGAATTATGAAATAAACATAGGAATCATGAACCTAATTAATTAATCCTAACATGCATCCATAATAATATCAACCCCTAGAACCCGCTAGGGTTTCTAGCCACTCATCGCAGATAGAAATCCAAAAGAAAACATATTAAATTGCATAAAAGTAAAGAACTTACAAGAAAATAAAAGGGTTTCGTGTTCCCCAAGTCTCCAAACTCTAAAAACTAAATTGTAGATTGAAAATATGATGATTGGTACTGAAAAATCGAATTTACATAGGTATTTATAGTGGTGGATGTGTATCCTATCAAATCTAGGGCTAAAGATATGAATAAATCCGTTTTTCCTCGAATTTCCGCTCCAGCAGACACCTCGCGTCGATCGTGGCTGATCCACGTCGACCGGCGTGGGTTCTTGGTCGGCGTCGATCGATGCCAATTGGCGTTTGTCAACGCAGCTTCTCGCCCCTTCTGCGCGGTCTCACGGTTTTGGCCATAACTTCCTCCTCCGAACTCCGGTTGACCCGATTCCAGTTGCGTTGGAGAGCTAACTCAAAGAATCATCCATTGCCATAGCTCGAATTCCTCTTGTGCAAGAAATCTTCACTGCTACTCTTACACATCACTGCTTCTGGAACGGATTTCTCGTGAACTTAGGCCTAAAACCCTGCAAAAACACCAAAATGCGCATAATACCACCTAATATAGACTCATGCATAGAATATATATATATATATAAACTCAATAAAACTACATAAAATAGTAGAAAATAATATAGATAAGCGAGTAAAATAATGAGCTTATCATCAACCCATTTAATTTTTGGGTCAGTTTCGGGTCTACCCGTCCAACCCATTTAATTTTCAGGTCGGGTTCGGGTCCATCTCGGGTTGACCCACGAACCCATTTGACCCACCAATAATATTAATTATTATTATTATTTATGAAATATAATTACATAAAAATTTAATAAATAAAATATAGCCTAAAACCAATTTTTTTAAATAATTAACACAATGATTTAATTTTTAAAATAAGTAACACAATTTATTAATTTTTAAATTAATTAAAACATTTTTTTTAATTTTTAAAATATTTAAACAGGTCATTTCGGGTCAGTTTCGGGTTGACCCGAAAATAAACAGGTCGGGTTCGGGTTGAGATTTCTAACCCACGAAAATATACGGGTCGGGTTCGGGTTGGCGTGTCGCTTGTTATTATCAGGTCACAACCCGACCCGCCAACCCGAACCCGACCCATTTGCCACCCCTAGCAGCAGAAGATGGAGACAAAATTAATACAAGTTGAAGAGATGGTGCAGAGGAACATAGTTCAATCCATTCTTATGAGGACTATTGGTTTGAAAATGAATATGCATGAAGAGAAGCAATTGCCTAATTTTGAACATGATGATGTGCCAAACAAGCCAACCAAGGTTGGCAAGATTTATCAAGATATTTCAAGAAGATTCATTGAAAATATGATTCAAGATTTGATTTATCTTGATAAGATTTGGTAGTTAGTTATTTAAGTAATTTTGGATTATACTACTCTTTTAGATATATTTTATTTCCTTAGTTTATTAGAATTTGATTTCCTTATTAGATTAGGATTTGATTTCCTTATGAAATTAGGATTTGATTTCCTTATTAGATTAGGATTTGATTTCCTTATTAGGATTTGTGTTTGCCTATATATATAGGCCTTGTTATGGAGCAAATAATTCAGTTTTCAGTTCAATAATAGTTTTGTGAGTTATTTCTCCGATTCTGTAAACTCATGAATTTCTGTGGATTACCTTGAAATTCAAAATTGACTTATCAACCGGACTTTCACATCCTTATTCAGTTTTCAGTTCAATAATAGTTGCTTCTGCGTCGTGTCTGAATCCGTCGTTCGAGTTCCTGTGCTGCTATCTAAACCTTCCGGCGAGGATCATATCAGCTACATAACATTCTGATCAATTGCGAGAGATTCCACTATAAACAAATAAATTATTAAAAATTTCACCCAAAAAACAATAAAATATTAATTTTGATCCATATTTATTTTTCAAAATTTTAGAAATTGCATAGTACGCACCCCTAACAATATCCACATACACGAGTTTACCCTAAGAAATGTTACATGGATTTAATTGTAGACACACAAAAATTCACGGCCAATTAAGACGTGCCACGTGGATTTAAAAATATTAAATACCAATTTATTTATATTTTAGGGATTTATTTAAATATAATTCCTAAATTAAATAAATAAAAAGGGATATTTAATATAATTAAGCAATTGTCCAATGAAAGGCCGACACGTGGCAAGCTCACCCAAAATGAGACGCATGGGATCATCACTTACTCAACCAATCAAATGTTGCCACCTAAGCCTTAGATTCTCATGTTTTGCCTATAAATACAAGGCATAAATTGAAGAAAAATCATAAGTGAAGTGAAGTGAAGAAGGCAAAATTGAAGAGCTCAAGACTTGAAGAATTCTCTCCAAAGTTCAAGGCATTCATTGAAGATTCGAAGGCGTTCTTCGTCATCTTCAACACGTTCTTCGTCATCTTCAACGCGTTCTTCATCGATAGTCAAGCAATTCCTACGTTTGATTCGGAATCAAGGCTCGTAGCCCCCGAAGAAACGTTGGAAGTCCTCCAAATTGTTGAAGAAAAGGATCAAGATTGAATTCAAGAAGAACAAGAAGATCAAGCTTCAAGAACACGAAGAACAAGGTCAGAGTTCTTTAAGAAATCATCAAAAAATGACGTTTAATCCAAAAACAAGGTGAAAACCCTTTGAATTAACGTTATAAAACTTCAAGATCAAATTGAAGAGGATCGACAGAGCCAAATTCTGTGGAAGACCTCAAAGAACACTCAAAGATCAAGTTCGAAGAGAAGAATCA
>JAPKLW010001327.1:0-58329 GCA_026898455.1 Plectranthus barbatus | reverse complement strand
TCATGCCCTTCTAATGACAATAACAAAAGCTTCTTCTTCTCACCCAAGATCCTCTTCTTCTCATCCAAGACCCTCTCCTCCTCATCCAAATCAGCAATCTCTCTCTTGGTAGACTCAATATGATCATCATCTTCCTTTTTCTTGGCTTCAACATCTTCAATACATTTATTGACTTCATTTGCACGCTGCTTCGAGGGACCATGAAGCTCAGAAGATGTTGACCGGGCCAAATCATAAGCAGCAACATTAGCAAAAAAAGTATCAACACCCTTCCTCAGGTGGGAGAGATCGAAACTATGAGGAGTGCGCTTCATAAGGGAAAGGCCGTCAAGAACCTCTTCACGAATGGAAGAAAGGTGATCTATGGAAGTCCATTTTATCCTCTGAAGAAGATCACCCCAAAAGCTCTTCAAAAATGGCCTACAACGATCATCAAATACAACTCTCCCATCAAATCGGGAAACCGCCCCTGTTGAGGGCAATGGACTAGTGGCCTCTGTCAATGGAACTGACTCAGGTACGTCTGGCTCATCTAACAGGCAAATATTGACACTCTGAGTAGAATCAACCGGTGAGTGATCTGAAGAACCTCCAAGAACGTTAAGTCCCAAAACCTCTTTTATCGCCTACAAAAAAAAAAAAGAGCAAAATCAAATTGTATTGAATTAAGAAATAATAATACAAAAAAAGGGTTGAGAAAGAGAAGAACCTCATTCAAAGCACCCTCCATCTGATCGTGGCTGTCTCCCGTATGACTTTTGCTAGGCATGTTAAGGCCACCATCGCCCTTCCTTCTCTTCCAATGGAGATCATCACTGTCCCTCGGGATACTACTCGCTGAATCATCCTCAACCCTCGGTTGTTTACCCTTGACAGGACTCGTTGCTGGCTCTTTTTGCAGTATAGGAGCATCCTTCAGCTGAGGTGAGATAGAAGCCAAGATATTCATCTCCGAGAAGCTCTTATCCCACCAACTCTTGAAAGCAATTGATACAAGCTTCTTCAAATTAGGAGAAATACCAGGAAAGCGTGCCTTTGACATTGACCCACGCAAGGTACAAATTCTCCAATACCGAAATCCATCATCCAAAGAGGCCTCTCGAAAGTTCTGGTTAAGAATACCAGGAAGGGTCTGAACATACCCAAATTGTCGGCTAAAGCGATGAGGACTGTACGGCTCAATAATAAAGCGGTTGTGCAACCTCTTAGCCAAGAGATTTGAACGGATGGCCATATAAAAGTATCGATGAGCTTCCGTCGCTAGATCATTGTCAACATACCAAAAAGTCTCATTCGCAGTAAAGATGTTGCAAGCCCAAGACACTTGATCCCATTTAAGAATCTTTTTACGAGCTTCGGGAGCATCATAGAATCTCGCTCCTCCTTCGCCAGCAAATCGGATCATCTTAGGAGCGGATCCTCTTAAATCCAAAGGAAAATGAGTCTTAAAATAATGAGCCATCCATCTGTATATAAAATAAAAGGGTAGCGCAACTCGAGACTGAGAAGGGCGTGAGGACTCTGAGATAGCATTCTACTCTCCTCTGTGTCGCCAATACACTTGCCATCTTAAAAGTCTCTGGGCGTATCAAATCAGCTTTGCCCTCAGGAAGGACAAAACTACATAACCAGCATGAGATATAAGCAGCTAGATATGTTTCCTTCCAATACTTCTCTTTTATAGAAAGTTCAGCGAACGGAATCTCATCTGCAGCAGACCATGCCTCATGCACCGCAAAATCACCAGTGGGGTTATGAGTCAACTTCCTACGCACTTTCTTCTTCCATTCTTTGCGAATTGGAGGACAATCATATCTCGATTTCTTCCGGCACCAAAATTTGATCCACTATTCAAGTGAAACCGGGCAGGTCGAACCTTGGATTAAGTGATAAGCTTGAAGCAAATAACTGCAACTCACGGGAACAAATAATCTACCACCACGATCAATTCCAAAAAGCTCCTTCGAGGAAGGCACAACCTCATCATAAAACACCCCCATCAGATGGAAGTCCAGAGAGAATGTGCAAGTCCCATAGGGAAATAGACATCTCACCATGAAAAGTTAGAAGAGTATTTGTTGACGGACACCAATCTTCACAAAAGGCTTTCATTACCAAATTCAAGATCTAAATTGAAGAGGATCGACGGAACCAAATTCTGTGGAAGTCCTCAAAGAACACTCAAAGATCAAGTTCGAAGAGAAGAATCAAAGGAAGAATAGAGATAGAATCCACAAAATGTATTTTGATCCAAACTGAAATCGGATTATATCCAAATTTCGTGTTTATTTAATTGAATACGATTTTCGTGATTACATTTATCTTTTGATTCTAAAAAAATTCCTATATTTAATTAGACCAGCCACAAACATAAAAACAAAAATATGCAAAAACTACTACAAAATTACCTCAAGAAAGTGTAAAGAGTAGTCGATTAATTCTTATATTCATAATTTAATAATCAGTCAACTGTGAAAAACTTTTACATAGAAATCGTAAAAATAATAGATTGTATTTTATGCTAATCAATGGATTCATGAAAAAAAGAACTTTGTGACAATCGACCAATTTTAATTCAACAATCAATCAATTTTTAATGTCTATCGTTCGATTTAATAATCCTATTTATAATTCTAGTAAAATAAGATTTGTGAAACGTGCTGAAAGAAAAAATCACCGATTAATAGTCTGAATTCATATATGTAGAGTATGGAGGAAAATAGTGATGATCCATATTCCCAAGTTTACGTACAGAAAAGGAAACTATATGTAAGCATGGGCGTCACAGTTTCGAATTTTGATCGCTCTGAGAGAACTGCTCCCTCAAAACCCTCCTCATTACTTTATTAGTGGCTGTTCTTGGAAGAGAAGACATCGGTATGATTTCGGACACCTGCAAAATTAAGGGTTTCAAACAAGTAAACTGATGGAGATGAATTAGAAGTTTCCAAAATAGAAGATGGAAGATTCAATTAATTTGTTTGCCAAATTTGGATTCTTCATCCATGATGGAGGATCGTATCATAAACATGGTTCACTAATGGCATCCAGCTGCAAATATCAATTTAACTATATTTGTCTGAGTTGAAAAACACCATAATACCTTGAAGAGGGGATTTAGTTTCTTTTGGAGAGCTGAATTGAAAGATGCAGCCAGATTACTCAACTCCAACAATGGCGTTTCCGGGTTCTTGAACACAACGGCAACTGCTAACCGCTCCGGTCCTCCACCGGGAGGTGGCACCCCGATTGCTGCTGTTTCTAGGATATCAGTACTCACTGCATTACAGATGCGCTCAATCTCAACTGAGCTCACCTGAATCCAGAACAGGGAGGTAGCATCAGCAGTTTACACTGTCACTAATCGTAATCGAAAGAGAAGGGTAGAGCTTAAGCCTGCATCTATCTTATGTGAATGTATGTCGCGTGGTTCTGAGCGCGGAAGATGAATTATACTTCCAGGGCTAGAAACATGGATATGTATCCCGAAGGAATCGCGAATACCACCTTACTGATGAAACGCTCACCTTTATACCACCAAGATTCATGGTATCATCAGCGCGGCCATGTGCACGATAGTAACCATTTGCTGTGTGCTCAAAGAGATCGCCGTGTCTTCTGAGAACCTGTCAGAAAAACAACTGTTGAAGAAGCAGAAGATTTCACTAATGACATATGATATACAGAAGCAAAAAGGTTGAGCGAAATCACCTTCCCATTCCAAACTGGCATGTCCTTGAAGTAGATGGTATCGTGGTCACCATTCAGTAGCGTGCTAGACGCTCCAAACATAAGCGGACCGAGGGCTAGTTCCCCGATTCCAGGGCGGTCTTGAGGCTTTGCAGAGGAAAAAAAATAGTAAGAAGATTAAGTTGGTAACAATTTATACAACTGAGATTAGACTGAAAATGTTTAATACTAAATCTGCAGCATCCGAGTTCCTCTCTCTTAGCTCATGACACGACCATATTTATCCCATTCAGATCAGTTTAACTAAAAATGGACTTGAAGAATTTTCTAGCTAAGTTTCTATTCTTTTCTTAATTTTGTCATGCATTCATGGTGAAAATCGACCAATTTATAATCCAACAATCCATCATATTTTATGAAGAGATAAGAAATGACCGATAATCTGAAATCAATCGATTTGAAGGCAATATCGACCGATTCTTGTATTTTTACAGTGAGAATTTACTGATTTCCATTCTATCTCATTTGGATGGGTATATAAGTGGGGTCTCAATCCTTCACCTTTGACCATGATTTTGGGTGAAGTTAGGACTCCCTACTTATGTGCCTAATAATTTGGTCCGACCTGCCGATCGGACCTTCCACGGGAAACGGGGGTGGGGAGTAGACCCGCCGGGGGCATGAGTGCCGAGGGGGCAAGGAGGCCCTGGTGAGGGTCCATCGTGGTGGTGAGGCCCTGTTCTCCCGTCCGTGGACGTCTGGTTTGAAGGGGGGTGGATTGTTATGATGTGGGATTTGTCCCACATTGGATTCACACCCCAATGTGGATGGGTATATAGGTGGGGTGTCAATCCTTCACCTTTGACCATGGTTTTGGGTGAAGTTAGGACTCCCTACTTATTTGCCAAATACATGTCCACTTTATTTAACTGTCAGTTATCAGGACCATGTCTTTCCTTTACCCATTTTTTTCAGAATCTAAAACACACATAAGAATCTAAAATGAAGAAGTCAGTAGTTATTTGATTAGGAGTACCTCAAGTGAATACAGCAGGCGGATTTTAGTTATCAAAAAATCAAATATCGAGGAAAGAAGTTGTGGTTGCTAATCTAGATTGGATTAATGGGCGTTAGATGTGCACGATACAACAAGATATTGTATTAAGATATGCTTATCTACTGTAGGTAGGAACAGTATGAACTAGAAGACTAGGTGAATGGGTTTTCAGAAACTGTAGCATAAGTCACAAAAGCTGTACAAGATACAAATAATTGGAACATGTCTGGATGGTAAGAGATCTTATAAAGCATGAGAGAGACTCCATAGAGGTCCGCAGCTTGAGATTATCTTATCGGGGTTCAACTTATTAGAAGGCATGAAATTACATATACCCATTAAACAGCACGAAAAAGGTGAAGTTAGAACATGATTTCAACTCTTCAGGAAGTAGTTTTGTCAGTTTTTTTTTAAATCAATTCTTATTGCTTCTTCAAGTTTATCCTCTAGATTCAGATAATTTGAGGTAATCCCTTTCTACTTCATTTCCTCATTTTACTAGAGTTTCTGATTTGTTTCATAAGTTTGAAGGGGCCTAATACAATTTATTTTTTATTTCTCAGTCATGAATAATTAATGAATAGAAAGGATTGCATTAATAGACTATGGCATATGAACATGTAAATGTGCTTTATTCAAAAGTCAATGTTTCAGGGGTGCTTACAATTGGCAAACCGTCATCCCCAAGAATAAACAGTCTGCAGCCCATGGCCGGTGTGCTAAAAGCTGCTAGACATTGGCGTTGCAACAAAGAACCAGTAACAAATCCACCTCCTATTTCAGTGCCACCACAATACTCAATAACAGGCTTGTATCCAGCTCTACCCATCAACCAAAGGTATTCATCCACATTAGATGCCTCACCAGTGGATGCATAGCAACTGCAAGAGATCAGAATTACTCAACTAGATTTCAAGTTATTTTTTTTAATACTAAGCACTAGGTACTAGCAACCACTAGACATAAGCGGGTGGTCAAATTGAATTTCTGATGTAATCTCTATCACACTTGCTCTCTGTAAATACATTTCTTTTACTTCTCTTAAGTCAGTTTCATCTTCAATTTTCAAAACATGATCACATGTCAATTGTTTTCATGCACATCAAGAAATATATTTTCAGTATTCTGATTGTTATTTAATGTCATTCCTTTTTAGTTTACTTTTTAAAAAAGGGGGGAAATATTTTCAAACTCACAACACTGGAGATATTTTGAAGCTTCAATAAATGGGTTAAAAGACTAGAACAAATGTAAACATTTTCAGCAGCTTGTTGGTTAATTCCTAATCACATTAAGTTAGAAACCCCTTGAAAATCTTTGATTTTATTTTTCTGGGATATGAATCTCCGTTTACAGATGCTTCACCATCAAATATATACACTATATGATTTAGACAAATTGGAAATGTGAGATTTAAGCCAAATTGGTGTTAAATTTAGGGTAAATAGGGGATAATACCCTAAACTATTGAAGTTTTCGGAAAAATACCTCAATCTATTTCCGTTAGTTAAAAATACCATAATCTTTACTTCTGTCTAAGAATTATACCAAAATATATTAACACCGTTAGTTTGTAATGATTCAGCCGTTAAATGCCACGTGACATCCCATATAGCTTCCTATGTGGCACCCACGTGGCAAATCAACATGTGATAATACCATAATTTATTGATATTTTTGGAAAAATACCCCAATGTATTATTTTTTGTTAAAAATACCCCAATCTTTAATTTCGCTTGTGAATTATACCAAACGAATTAACAACGACTACTCTTTTTTATTGTTGAAATATTATTTGATAAACAATCAATATTCGCTATTTTTTTTAATAAAAAAAAAGCATACAAATATCATACATTAGAGTACATGATTAAGATTCGAGTGGGTGACTATGCTGTAAATATTATATATACGGCCTCAATCTGGATGATTAATACATGGTTAGGTTATATCAACACATAAAAAGTAAATGAATTAATCTGGAGTAATGACTTTCAATATTATTAATTAACATGATTAATAATTACTTTAAGAATCATATATTAATTAACATGATTAAGAATTATTTTAAGAATTATACATGACTCTCGATATTATTTGGTTTAAGAATTAATAAATATCTTGAAACAAACATATCAATTAACGTGATTAATTATTACTCCCTCCGTCCCGGTCAAATTGTTCACATTTGACCGGGCACGATAACCAATGCATGTGAGTGGTAGTGGGAGTTAGTGGGATGAATATTTTATTGATGAGTGTAGAAAATTTGCTATTTTAGGAAAGTGGACTAATATTGTGGGACAGACGAAAAAGGAAATGTGGACAATTTACTTGGGACAGAAGGAGTATTTTTTTAGCAAATAATATTTCAACAATAAAAAAGAGTAGTCCGTGTTAATTCGTTTGGTATAATTCACAAGCAAAATTAAAGATTGGGGTATTTTTAACAAAAATTAATACATTGGGGTATTTTTCCGAAAATATTGATAGATTAGGGTATTATCACATGTTGATTTGCCACGTGGGTGTCACATGGGATGCCACGTGGCATTTAACGGCTGAATCATCACAAACTAACAGTGTTAATACATTTTGGTATAATTCATAGACGGAAGTAAAGATTGGGGTATTTTTAACTAACGAAAATAGATTGGGTATTTTTCCGGAAACTTCAATAGTTTAGGGCATTATCCCCTATTTACCCTTAAATTTAGATGATATAGATGCCATTTTTTAATCTGCATCCAGCATATAATTTGTCTTCTAAGCCTGACCACAAAATGTCCTGCAGTTCAGTCTCCAAGTGGATTCTAGAAGCTAAACTCTGAATGTAAATTAATATAAATATTGCAACAGTAAATAGTTAGCATGCTTTGAGCAATAACTTATAACTTTCTATCTTCAAATACTCCAAACCAGATAATGGAAGACAAATGCAAATATAACAAAATACCATACTGTAAAGACATGGATATGAGTTATAATTAAATTTCACCTACCGAATGGTTGACCAATCATAAGATGCCGTTGAATTTGCACTCTTCCATGCCCTCACAATACTGGGTATCACACCCAGCATTGTCACTTTAGCATCCTAGAAAGTACAACTTGGGTTTCAAATCATTGACAGCAGAAGGTAAAATGCCAAAGCCAAACTAGATCATACACAAGTATCACAAATCCAGAAACTACTTCACAGATCTCTCTCTCTCTCTCTCTCTCTCTCTATCTCATACGTTTAATTAGTAAAAAGATTATTGGTTTCTTTACCATACACATTTTGAATGCAGGTATCTATCCTTGAGCAAAACATGACAGACACTGGAGTAAAGTTGAAGTTCAATAACCATGCCTGATGGCCACTTCTCTCTAGTCTGAACTAGAATGCAACATACCCAACATTTATGCTTCAGAGAATTTTACTACTAAGTGATTGGATCGACGCACATCAATAAGTTTAAGGTTGATTTTGATACACCATTCTCAAACAAGTTACGAAGATATGAACCTTCAAATGTTGCGGAGGTGTATACCTCCCTATTACATTTACATGATTCAAAAGTTGCAAGGAAAATTTCTTATTGGCTGATCTATGAAACATATATATACCTAGCCAATTCCACACTTGGCAGTGGGAAAGTCTTATTGCCAGAATTCTCCCAAAAGAAAAGCTCCGAAATGTTCCCCGAACAAGAAACACCCATCCTTTTCAAAATTTAAGCTTTTTATACTTTACACCTGATGTGGACCTTAACAGTGACTCATAACATAATTAGGATACGCTATATTAAAAGTTCATAATGAGGACATTTTCTCTGGCACATAGATCCTCCTACAACAAACAATAAAAATTATCTACTTTATTCATACACTGCAATAGCCCAAACATAGATACTGAGAGCAAAGGAGTCCAGTATCACCTGCACAAACTTAGCAAAGCTGGAAACAAGCGGAGATCCATTATACAGAGCTATTGAAGCCCCATTTAACAATGAAGCATAAACAAGCCAAGGACCCATCATCCACCCAAGATTTGTTGGCCAAGCAATTATATCACCCTTGCGAATGTCCATGTGGCACCAACCATCAGCAGCAGCTTTAAAAGGTGTAGCAACAGTCCATGGGATTGCTTTTGGCTCCCCTGATACACAAAAACCATCATCGACGAAGGTGGTTCTATATATCACTAACTACACTTTATTAAAGCATAAGGCTTCTAGATTTCTCTTAAATTTATTGAATTCCAAGTCTTAACATTTTTCAAATAAAAGAGCTTCAAGATTATCAACAATTATCATAGAAGAGCACAAGAAAACACTTCAGCCATGAAGGTCATTGTCATCAAGTCATAGTACTCATGAATCTAACCTCCATCAATCACATTGCACGACTCTAAAAGATAACTTTACAGTTTCGTATACCAGCTTGTTTATTCAGTAATGCCACAGTAACTGTATTGAACACCACACAGAATTTTAACCTGACCTAATTGAGACGAGCACACATGCTTTATCAGACGCAAAATATTTATTTTTTAACCATATCATTTTACTGAAAAATGGCTCCCAAAAACAACTAGTGGCATTCGGCTGCAATGTATACCTGTTGTTCCAGATGAGAATAGAATATTTGTGAATGCTTTAGTTGGTTGTTCCACTGAAACAAATTCAACTTCTCTGCAATTGGGCATGTATGCTATGTGTGAGCTTAAGTTAATAGGCAGTCCTTATATGTTCTGATAAAAGTGAGCATCACTTGTAAAAGAAAAAGATAGACCTAACTCATGTGCTCTATTTGAAGTATGGAAAATCATTAAGTAGCAAGACTAAGATGAACCATCATTCTCATTCTCATTCACAGAAATAATGTGATCAATTTATTACCATGTAAAAGTCGCATAACACATTCAAGTGAATAAATTGATTCAGAAACCCTCAATCCCATGACAGAAGATATATTAGAATAAAAATGGTGTAAAAGATTGAAGACACTAATTTGATAGGTAGCACTAACCATGCATAAAAATATTCAGCTTAGAAACCCATAGTTCATGAGTTTACATTTTTCTCCACTTACCTCAAGTAAGATAATGGTTCATTAACCAGAACAAGATCTAAGATTTCATGTATTTGATACATATGTAACTAAAAATATGCATATGTATTTATGCCTGCCTCCAGAAGAAAGGTGAATACCTTAAACAGTCATATTGATTAGCATGCTTACTTGGAAACATTGGCTCTCTCAAGAAAATCCTGCCAGGAAATGTCATTGTCACGCAGTTTCGTGCTGAAGCCTGAGTCTCTAGTAGGAATTACGATTGCTATTGGTGATTGTGCTTCAATAACTCTACTGTAGATTATTAAAAAATTTAAAGAGCAGTATGAGGAATATCACCCATGAAGATGAAAACAATAATAAAGAATAGGGAGGGGCTGGGGCTTATGATATCATGTCAACCTGATTACACAAATTCACAGTTCAAATGTATGAAGAATCACATGAAAACAACAGCACCACTAAACAATTGAGATGGGTCGAAGCTTATGGTATTGTGTTAAATTGATTACACCAATTGAAAGCTATAATGCCACTGATACACAGAGAGAAAAAACTAACCTGTACAATGGAAGTTCTCTACCACCTCGAACAATCAGGTCCTGGGATTGAAGGCCCAATTTTGACAAGATTAGACAAGGAGTAGAATGGGGATCAAAGATGCAGCTTCTAATGATCGGAAAAAAATGTCAAACACATCTTGCACATAGAAACAACTAAAAGTTTGCATATGTGAAAATATGATAATACATTCTTGTACAGTATAAAAATGAAATGCTTAAACTAAGTGTCAAAATTTTAGCACACTATCCATGTGGCAGCATTTGCAGCATATTCACAGATTCAGTTCAATACTTTACAAAAGACTAATGGGACACTACTAAAGCATTAGAGCCCATGCTAAAATTAATTTGATTTTGAGCATGTATTTTATCGGCCAAAAAGAAAATGGATTCAAGTACTGTATCAACCTTCATGCACAATGTTATAAACAGATGCTCACCTGAGTGAAAATTGCTTTCGCTTTTGATATTTTGAGCCTCGTAGATATTTCAGCTGGTGCAAAACTATCAGCAATGGAAACAACTACATAACCAGCAAGTACTGTCGCAAGATAGATCACCACAGAGTTAACATCCATGGGCATATCTATGGCAATTGCTGACCCCTTCTCCAATGTCAAAGTTTCTATAGCATGGGCAACAAGCCTGCAAAATGAGCCTAAACAAAGTTCCACATCATCTAGTAGTTAAATACTCAAATTTAACCAACAGCAACTTATGTACAGGGGACTAAAATAATAGACATGCTGAAGAGCCATTGAAACCCACAGTCCTGAATAAATAACTAATTATTTGTTGAAAAAACTTGATGGATTCACAAGCTAAAATAGAAAGAGGTGAAATAGCAATCAATAAGTAGTAAATTACCAAATGTCTAGTGCTCAATATGCAGGAGACATAAAAGGAAATTCTTCAATATAAAGCTAAAACCCAACTTAATCCTTGATAAAAGTCCTAAATTGTGAACATGAAAACTATATGGAATACATCAAAAGAAAACTCCCAATAAGGTTGGAAGGTTCTTGCCTCTCTTAAGGAGGTGATTTATATGATAGAATAGCCAATGAGGTATGAATGGTATGGTAATTCGTACATTCATTCCTATTCCTATGATTGGCATGATTTTGAATAGGAAATATTCATTCCCTTGAGAATCTCTATTCCCTAAACATAAAAAATTGTCATGCCATCGGCCTCCATTGGTATGTTATTACCATTAAATTAAACCAAAACATGTAGTATGTAAAATTTTTACACATTTGTATTTTAAAGCATTCTCATGTTATGTCAATCAAAATATGTTGATTTAGCATGTTATTCAAGAAAAATAAAAATAGTTCCCAAATAAATATAAAAAACAAAATACATGCTATAAGAAATTTACATTCAATTATGTATTCGATATAATTTAATGAGTTTAAATAAAAGTTAAATCTAAGAAACTATCTTTATGAAGTAAAATATTATTATCACGCCATGCAAGTATATATATTTTTAACTAAGTATTACTATTACTGAACTAAGGTTCAAGGTTCATAAATAACCTATAATTTCCTACTAAATTACGAAATTCGATTGTACAATAAATTTATTTCATCTATAAGATAAAACTATAAACATAGCAATAACAGGAAAAATAACATTTTATGATCATTTCATTCATATGCCATTCTTAAACTCATTTCATTTGTACCTAATCTCATTCATGCATACCAATCAGAACCCAAGAGTCATAGCAATGGAAACAAAACTGTATTTTGGTTCACCAGGACGAATTATTGTCATAAGTCAAAATCTTCATTTCCCCTAAAAGGATGCAAGGAAGAATTGTGAGAAAAAAGGTTGTTTCGGTATACTATGTTTCAAATTGTTTACACAATTACAGTATTATAGAGGCCATGATAAGTCTGAAGAACACCATTGCTCTTATCACATAAAAATGTCACCACAAAGTAAAAAAGATCATACCAAACGGATGCACGGAGCTCCTTTAATGTCATCTTATTTACTGGCAATTCATCATTTCCTTCATCACGCCATATGACAGCAATATCTTCAAGACTCCTCAGAGCGCTCAAAGAGAGGCAACTGTTTGCTGGATTAGTCTTTGCAGAAGGAAGCCAGTTACCACCTGGATGAGTAGGATCCTCACGCAAAATGCACTCGGGAGGAGTCGAAAAATATACATTCATTTTGCCAAAAACAGCTTTCCAATAAACCTGACAAAGAAAACGAAGAGAGAAAAAAGATGGAAACAGATTATCACATTTAGTTACATAACAGTTAAGAGCTGAACATCATGGTGACTAGTTCATTAGAACCTCAGGGTTTGCGACAGAAAATTCCTGAAAATGGAGGAAGCTTGAAATAGGATCCACATATTTTGACTCCAAGAATTCTTTTCCATGTTCTTCCAGCAGCTTGCCAACATTAGTCATATTTGCTCCATCACTGTGCAGAACAGTTCTTTAGGAACATACTGGAAAAATTACATAAGACTTAGCGACTTTGAAGTGTAGTATGTGTTTTCCATTCTGTTTTTAAAACTCTAGATACCCAACTCTCCAAGAAAAAATGGAATTCAGTTGATATAAACCCCCCATGCATTTCATTAATTAAACACAATATTCACAGAAAGGTATGATTCAAAAGCATCAACTACCAATCATTGCATGGTTTTCTTCAGTTTAAACTCGAAAGGTGCCTATTTATTTCTGGTGAGTCTCTCAAAAGACCTAATTGCCAAGTTAAATTCAAGAGAATAGCTTTATCCTGGGTTTTTTTAAATTCATGCTGTCCATATACAAACCATGATAAACAGTGATTACTATAGTTTCCAGAAACTCCTCATCACTAAATACATTATTTCATGCTGGATATATGCATAAGAATGATTAAGGATGTAACATCATATTAAAAATCTTCATTGCCTCAACCACAAAATGTCTTCTTGTTTCTTCAGATTTCGTATTTGATATACATATAGCTACAATAGACATCCCACATCGCAACTTACTTCATTAAAAATTGTCACACAGTCGCGAAAGCATTAACAATAACAGAAAACAAATGTTCACCACATTTCATTGTACATATAAATCCATCAAAACTCAACACCAGTGATTATTCCTCATAAGCGAATAAATAAACTCTACATACGGGTCGGGCAACCAGGCGGGAGGGTCGGGTCCGAAATGTTTGTAGCAGCCATAGTACATCATCTGATGGAAAGAAAATGGCAGCTCCGGCGTAAGAAGGTGCTTGGAGATGTTATGCCAAGTTTGGGAAGTCCCGGCACCGTGGCTTTCGATGATTCCGGTGAGCTGGCAGTAGAGTTGATCGGCGGTTTCAGTGGGTATGCCCAAGGCCGCTATTTCAGCGGTGGTGATGGAGTCGAGGGGCTTGTAATTCTCAGAACCCATTTGCGGATGGGAAGAGAGAGAGAAACAGCCAGAGGGGAGTGATGATTGATGAAGGAAGTTGGGTGATGCGTCACGGAGTTGGTGCTTTGCAAGTATCCCACGATTTGTTGACAAAAGTATTGAATGGGATGAGAATGCCTCGTCTGAATTGCTCTGTCATTTTTCCCAACTGCATAAACTTTATAAAAAAAGTTCACTTTTATATTGGTTAAAAGCGTTTTGTATATATTTATTAGGTTCAAAATAGTTCCAATGCACACATCATATTTAACTTGATAATAAATTAGAGGTATTTAGAATAATTAGGATTGATTATATTATTTATATTATATTATTACATGAGTCAATATATTAATATATGTTTATGTGGATATTGGATCGTTTCTGTTATTAAGATGTCCATAATTATAAATGATGATGGGTGAAATTATAGAAGGGATTTTTGATGGAAGAATACTCAAGATGAAATAGTTTTTTTTATCTCACTTTTAGAGCAAAAAGATCTAATGTTTTTACAATATTCATTCTCCTATTTATAGGGAAATCATTTTACATGTTTTGGGAAGGTCGCCTCGATCATGGCTGGATTCACTCCTTCCTTTTTTATTTTACCGTTAATTGAGTCAAATCCCTTCTAATTTGATTCTCTTTCTCCTTTCTTTGATTGCTCTTAATGCGATTCAAGTGTTTCTCGAACCAGTTGTTCGATCATCGAATCGAGTCGGTAATGGTATGTAAAGTGAATCGATCAATGGACCAAGCGGGTCGATCACCTATTCAAGCCAGCAATAATCAGACTTTTGGGCCTTTCTTCCACTCTTGTGGCCTCATTTGTTTGTAAATGGGCCTAAAATGAGAAAATCATTTTGGGGCTCAATAATAGCCCCCAGCTTTATCGAAATCGTGCTCGTTTCGGTGGGCAAATGAGGCATATTATGTTGGTTGATGTAAGGAATTTTATGCTTCCCTTATGATCAATTGGTGGGTAAGAATCGTTACCCAGGAACAAGAGTTGACACGATGCGAAAACGACTCAAATGGAAACTTGAACGAAATAACGATAGATGGAAATTCAACACTTATAATTTGACTCTTCAAATGATGTAATCTAGACGAATCTCATATATGCCCCAAGAAGCTGGAGAACTATCAATGTAGAACTGACCAAACTGATCTAGGTGGAAATTCAGCATATTTGAAATCGACCCTCAAAGAACTGTAGGCAAGGATGAAACGAACTCCTATGAACCAGTAAGCAACTCGCCTCAACAACACTAAATATAATGAAGATGCCATAAACGGATGTGAAAGTCCGGTTGATAAGTCAATTTTGAATTTCAAGGTAATCCACATAAATTTTTTAGTTTTCAAAATTTGAGAAATAACTCACAAAATTATTATTGAGCTGAAAACTGAATTACAATGAAAGTATGAAGCTCTATATATAGCGAAAAAATCAAATCTAATCATAATCTAACTAGGAAAAATAAATCTGAAAACACGTCAAATCTTTCAAGATATACAACATATATCTCGAAAACTAAACATCTAGAAGGCAAATAAAATCTAATAATGTAAAATTTCAAAACTAAATAGAAAACTAAGCCCAAATAAAATCAATTAAGCCCGAATGTTATAATTAAATTAATCAATATTAGCTCAATTTGTTTTTCAACTCACATGGTCTTCTTGATTAATTCTTTACAAGGTGGAAATAAAAAAAGTAATGAAAATCTCTTGGTTTGACAATTTACAAAGTTGATTATTGAATGTCCTTTATCCTCTCAGCCTCAAGAACAGTTCAATAACTCCAAAAACCACAGATTAATTCCTATGATCTAATTCTTTCTTTTTAAGACAAGGATTATTAATCATATTATGAAATTCTTTTCTTGTTAATAATTATCACCTTTTGAGTCTCAAATTAATTAACTAGCAACCTAAATAAGTGGCCAACAAATCCAAGTTGAGAATTAAGCACCGAATTTCATAAACCAAACAATGAAAGACATTAGATCTAATTAATCCACATACATGCAGTCAGGATAGATTTTATAACCCTAGAATCTAATAATTAAATTAGCTCATACTAATCATACTCAAAGACATTATGAAAAGATAAAACCTGAAATAAACTTGCATTGATTCAAAAATAGTGTAAGAAATTGATCCAGATCCAGCAAGTCTGTCTCGAATCTCCAAATCACAATAACAATCAAAGTCTGCCTTGGAAAATAATTAAAACTCTCAAATCTCCTAAATGATAAGATCCTAAGTCGGAAGGACAATATCGCAGCCCAGGAACTCGATGGAAGATGGAATGTTCATCTTGATAATTCCCCTAATTGTTATCAAAGGATAGTGTTTTTTTTTTTTTTTTTGTTATACATAAATTTTACCATATGACTCTAGGACTCTATATGGATGGATATATATGAATAAATATGGATGGTATAGGTTAATATGAAATATATGGATGTAGAATATCTAGATATGAATAATTATGGATGAGATCTGGATATGGAAATATTTGAATAATGTAATTACCAAATTACTTGGTAATCAAGAAGGAAAAATATGGATAAAGAAATATTTGAATAAGGTAATTACCAAATTACTTGGTAATCAAGAAGGAAAAAATATGGATAAGGAAATATTTGACTAAATATGGTATGATATAAATAATCAAATCTCCCTTCTTCTTCTATTTTTTTTTTTTTTTTACTCACCCAAAGACTCGATGAAAGACTAGATGAAGGACACAAAAAAAATGAAATCAAAGAGGACATGAACAAAATACGAAATCAATGAGGACGCTATTTTTTGACAAAACAAATAAAAGACTAGAAACGAGAATAAATTGAAAGGAAAAAGAGAGAAAGACACGACCTGGATATTGATACCAAAATGATAAGGAAAAGTAAGACACAACGCATGTGGAAACGAAACAAAAACTGATACGAGAGGGAAATCCAACACCTTTGAAATCAACCCTTAGAGAACCGTAGGCAAGGACGAAAATGAACCCTTACGACCCAAGAAGCAACTCGCCTCAACAACGATGGATATAATGAAGATGCCACAAAATGGATGTGAAAGTCCGGTTGATAAGTCAATTTTGGATTTCAAGGTAATCCACAAAAATTCATGAGTTTTCAGAATCGGAGAAATAACTCACAAAATTATTATTGAACGGAATCCTGAATAAATTAGTCCATAACATGACCTATATATAGGCAAACTCATATCTAAATAAGGAAATTAAATCTTAATCTAATAAGGAAATCAGATCCTAATTTCATAAGGAAGTCAAATCATAATCTAATAAGGAAATCAGATCCTAATAAGGTAAGGAAATAAAATATATCTAGAAGATAGAATCCAAAATTACTTAAATAACTAACTACCAAATGAAGACAGATCAAATCTTCAATGAATCTTCTTGAAATATCTTAATAAATCTTTCCAACTAGATCTCCATCACCTTCGGACCTGGCAGTTGGCTATGAGCAGCTTGATCACCAAAGCATCATCATGCGAATGTCGTACTCCCTCTAAATCTTATGGGCCAAAGGTGATTTCCTCATTTGACAACCAACTTGGTCTAATTGAATTTACGTTCATTTCCACTCGACGGTATCATTTATAAATGTTTTGTGAAATACCAACTATCGGAGGCTCTCCTGAAATCATATGGATTATTTTTTCAACTCTAGGCTCTTCAGGCAATGGTACTCGATTTGCTCCAGTGCCTGGGGGATTATCCTCCACAACCCCCTTGCTCTTGTTCCTTCTCCATGTATTCATTTTTCTTGGTGTGTCCCTGAGATGTTGATGTTGAACATGGCCTCTGATTAAGGAGCCTTTCGATTTCCAAAGGAAATCACTGCATTTGATTGTCTTGTGCCAATAGCCTTGGTGAAAGGTAGGGGTGAGTATTCGGTCATTCAATTTGATTTTGGACGGAAAAGTAACCGAACCGAAATAACTAAAATTCTATTGAAGGTTACCAAACCAAACCGAATTACCAAAATAACTGAACTGAAATTTTAATTCAGTTTTTGGTTTTTTTTCGGTAATTTGGTTATAACCGATATTGTCCAAAAAATATTAAACAATCAAGGAATAAAACTTTGACAGCATACAACCCATCCTCACAGCATATTAAGAGAACAAATTCTGAATGCAAGTTTAACACTAAATAAACTAATTCTCTGGCAGCATATTCAGCACAAATTCTGGCCTCATTTTCACAAATTCAGCATTTCAAGAAGAGTCCAGACAACATTCGTTGATTGCCAAAGCATCATCTCCTCCTACGGGCTGCAATAGCAAGAAAAAATTAAATCATGAGAATCTAACAAAGATACAACATCAAACACAAGAATCACAAGACAACATAGCATGCCAACAAGTCAGGCAACTAAGTCCGGAGTTTTACTTAATTCATAAACTACTACTTCCCACTCAATACTACAAAAATTGTTTATTTCACTCTTCCCATGAAAACAAATTACAGCTACTACTTGGTAAAAAGGGTTGAGAAAATAACTATATAAAAAATACACCAGCAGAGCACAATGATGAAGATATATCAAATTAATGGCTCAATCATGGGTTCAATTTCTAATCTTTACAATTAAACATGAAAAAGGGAAATTAACCAAGTCAGCTGTTGTATGTGGAAGTTGTGGAACAATGGATTATTGAAAGCCTTACATTCCAATGACGACAAAAATAAAAAAATCAAGCAAGACTGGGCCAACAGCTGATTTGTTTACCTTCTTAGTGCTAGACTCGGGTACAACACCATGCTTGTTGTCTGTTGATATTCTTCACTGTACGAAATCATCAGCAGAGAGCGAGAGCAAGACAACTGACAATAAAGAGAGCAAGACCATACAAGAGAGAGAGTGCAGAGAGTAGAGAGTGAGATGAGACAGCAGGAGTCGGGAGGCCAAGGTGAGAGCAAACAACGTCACAACGGGAGCTCGGAGATCGGGAGAAAGAGCAAATAGTGCGATGCCGAGAGAGAGATATCAAGAGGGATTGACGGTGGGAGGGTACAAATTGCAACAACGAAGCGGCGATTCGAGACTAGCCAGCGATACGACTGCAGGAGAGAGTATGACAGCTTGGTGGGACTGTGAAAGGGGGGAATTAGGTTTGTTACTGGAGTTATTGGGTTAGTATCTAAAATGTAAAAATAAAAATAATATATATATATGATAATTCAGTTATATTGGTTATTTCAGTTCGGAGAAAAAATAACCGAACCGAAAACCAAACACCAAGATTCTATAAAAAAAAATAACCAAACCGAACCAAATAACTGAAATTTTTCAGTTTGGTTTGCTTTTCAGTTTTTTCGGTTTCTTGCCCTCCCCTAGTGAAAGACACAGTATTCTCCTGATGCATTTCGACATGCGCTCCCCAATGCCTTCACTGACCACTTGACCTAGTTTCCGAGTGCCATCATTTGTCGGATCGTCAACATAGGACTCGTGTGCAAATCGTAGGGCGGTGGCATTGATCAAATTGCATGTTGGGTTCCAGCCTATTTGCACTCCACTTAAACAGGATAAGGCCGGAAATGACTTGTTCGACCCTCATTTACCTTCTCTGACCAAGAGGTTTGCCTGCTCTTGTCTCTTCTCCCAAAGTTTTCTTCCTCGGTCTCCTGTATTTTCTAAGCCTCTTCTCTCGCCATGATTTTGGAATAGGTCGAACATGGATATTTGACCAATTTCCAAAAACGGTTCAAACTTCGCTTCAATCCTTTCTTGAAGCTGATACAACTATTTTTTCTTAACAATTTGAAATAGTAACTTTCACTTCATTAAATTGCCTCATGAAGTGCTAAAGCGACTCCTTATCTTTCTGCACGATTAGGTAGAGGTAATCCGATCGCTTTGGTATCCAATTGCTGCTTGAAAACTGTTGTGAAAACAACCTATGTAACTCTGCAAAAGATGTAATACTTCCAATTTGTAAGTGCATGAATGATCACTGTAAAATCTACAGATTAATTATAGCAATAGTAGCAAATAAAATTTATAACTCAAGTCGAACCCAAGGGAATTGTGTGGGGAAATTATCCTATGTACTAATTATGGTCCTAATTGTTTGCGTAAAGAGAAAATCAGGGTTTTGGTTTTTATGAAAATAAATAAAACAGAACTGAAATTTAAAGAGGTTTTGAAATCAAATTTAAAGGAACACAGATTCTAGGGCGAACAATTAATCAGAATACATGCAAATTAATTAACTCGCATTGGTGGGAAATCATAAAAATACTATAACTTCTTGGTCGACAATTATAGCCTAGGTTACAATTATGTGAATGTGAGTCCTCCATAACACAGTAATAATCAACCTTTTATACTTCCACAGATTAATCCCTACAATAATTATCTTCCCTTAGGACATATATTTTAATTGTATTCAAATTCTTTTTCCTGTTATCAATTTTCACTTTTCAGTCCTTCAATCAATAACTATAAACCTAGACTTAATGCTATCTTTCGATCTGATTAATTCTAGATCCTAACAATTCAAACAGGAATTCAAAACCAAGCGTTTGAGTTAATTAATTAAACATGCATTCTAGCTACTCATCGCAGACAGAAATCCAAAAGAAGACATATTAAATTGCATAAAAGTAAAGAACTTACAAGAAAATAAAAGGGTTTCGTGTTTCCCAACTCTCAAAACTCTAAAAACTGAATACTAGATGCTAAGATAATGAAAAGGTATGAAAAAGCATGAAAGGGTTCTGAAAAAGTCGAAATTACTAGGATATTTATAGAGGTGGATGTGTATTTTATCAAATCTAGGGCTGAAGATATGATATAATTCGAGTTTAATCGAATCTTCGCACCAGCAGATTCACGTCGATCGACGTGGTTTCCATGTCGATCGATATAAAATGTCCACATCGATCGATGTGGATTCCACGTTGATCGATGTGGATTCCACATTGATCGATATGGTCCTTCAATGTCCAGACTTGGCCGTTTCTCGCCCCTTCTGCGGAGTCTCACGGTTTTGGCCAAAACTTCCTCTCCCGAACTCCGATTGACCCAATTCCAGTTGCGTTGGAAAGCTAACTCGTAGCTCTATCCATTGCCATGCGCCAATAGCCCGAATTCCTTGTGTGAAAGAAATTTTCACTGCTACTCTTGCACGTCACTGCTTTCGGAACGGTTTTCCAGTGAATTTGGTCTAAAACTTGTAGAAACACACCAAAGCACGCATAATACCACCCAATATAGACTCATGCATAAAATATATATATATATATATATATAAACTCAATAAAACTACATAAAATAGTAGAAAATAATATAGATAAGTGAGTAAAATAATGAACTTATCAATGAACCACTGCATCGCTGGGCCTTCGAGGCATGCTCCGAAGCTTTTGCACACACGACTTCTCCTACTGCCTCTGGGATCGATGCAATTTGCATATTGAATTTGTAAAAAGTTACAAATTTGTTTGGATTTAGCGTACCATCATATGCTTTAATTGTAGGGACCACAAACCTGGCTGGGATCTAAATATTTGCTATCTTCTGCACAAAGGGAGAGTTGTCACGACTCCCTTTCGATGCCATTATTGGAGGTAATGGCACTCCTGGTATGGCAGCCAACAACTTTGTTATTTCCTCGAGACGAGTCTCAAGTATTTTAACTCGATCATCCTGCTCTTCGTCATGGAGACGGTGATTAGACGAGCGGTGCAAATTTTTTGGCCATGATGCAATATGTCGTTCAGGACTAGTGTTTTCAGTCCTATGGTGATCTTGATTCTGAAATACGGCTAGTTGCGCTGTAATCGGTTGGCATCAAGTGTCCGACGATTTTGTTCCCGCAAGAATTCCATTTCCTCTTGTATTTGTTGCAAATCTTCCTCAAATCGAGCTATGTACCATGTTGAACGACACCATCTATGTTTTCATGTCCTAAAGCGTTTGGTGGATTTTTCATTTCTTTCTTTCTTCCAGTTTCCCACAGACAGTGCCAATTTGATGGGTGAAATTATCGAAGGGATTTTTTATGGAAGAATACTCAAGATGTTTTATTTCTCATTTTTAGAGCAAAAAGATCCATTGTTTTTACAATATTCATTCTTGTTAGGTGTTGATGTAGAAATCCCACCTTAAATTGATGTTTTGATGTGTCAAAACTATTTACCAAAGTCTAGGCCTTAGAGTTATTACCTAATGTAATCCTTGTATAGGATGATCGAGTTGTAATAGTCTAGGAGAAGAGATTTGTCAATACTGTGGAACAGTTTTGAAGAAGATGCTATTTTGATGAGATAACTGTCAATCATAAAGGACGAAGAAAAGCAAAGCAGAGCAAAGGGTACGAAAAACTGTGCAGACAGTTTTTCCTGTCGAGGCTTGGATATTCAAAGAAAACTGTGGTTACAGTGTTTACAAAGAAACTGTCGAGAGGTGCTCACAGTTTTAGACCAGGACAGTTTCAAGTAAAGGCATGCGTATATAGCAAGATGCCGATCAGTCACAGAAGAACTCTAAGGAATTTAATGATAAAAGACAGTCAAAGACTCAGTTGCGACTGGCGTACAACATTGTTCGGCGTCTGACACATCAAGTAGAAACTGCCCTGCAAAGCAGGACAGTGTAGAAAAAAACAGAGAAGCAGATGACTTTTTCAGAGAAGGATGGACTATGATTGGACATCTTTCAAAATGTATCTACCGGCTATTTTCTGGTTTCCAACCTATAAATATAGGGACAACAGAGACTAAAAAACCTTTACACCTTTAGACCTTTGCATCTCTTGAATCTCCAGCACATTTACTCTCGCCTCTATGTTGAAATTAAAGCTCGAGCATTTAACACTATCAAGCGAGAAGGCATTAATACCGTAGTTCATTTATTGAACACGAGGCACTCATTGCTTAAAATATCCTTGGAGATTCACCATGTGACCTTGAGTACACAAGGATTAAGTATGCTGACTTAATCTACTGACTTGGTGTTCTTACTTTTAGAGTAAGAACACATCAACCTGATCTTGCAAAGGAAGAGTAGGTTATTACGGGCAACTGCCAACTAGTGTACGTTTTGGGAAGAACTGAACCATCCATTCTACCGAAGAAGGAAAAGGGAGGCTTGTCCTCAGTCCATCTTCGACGACTGCCAGTTCACAGAGAAGACGCAGAGCCTTCGACGAACTGAAGAAGGAGTGAAGTAAAACTACCTGGGCGAGTGATCCATTGTCCTGTGGACAGAGGTCTCTACAGCAACTGGCTATAGATCGTGAGGATTGTATCTCATAACTTAGTGAATTTTTGGATTTGATGTCCGAAGAGTGGACGTAGGACTTAAGGCTCCGAACCACTTATAAATATCCTATGTCGTTTACAATTTTCATTTACTTTACACATTTAACAGTTTTCAATTTATATCTTGAAACCTTCAACACTTACCTTGAAAGTGTTGAAGTGTATAACTGTTAATTCACTATAACTGCAAAACTGTTAATCTAAACTGCTGGATAACATAAACTGAGTTTCTCAAACTGCCATACAAAAATTGAGTTGATAAGAAACTGAACTGCCCGCAATTTAGAGTGTATTTAACTGTTTTAATACTTCGCTGCACATTACACATACTCTGATCTGGGACCAACAAGTGGTATCAGCGCAGGTCGGTCTTTCTAGATTGTCCTGTTCCTGAGTCGCTTAAGACCGGATCCGTACTTCTTTACACTCTAATTGTTTGTCTAGTGTGATTAACGAGCAGATTATCTTAAGATAAAGATGAGTTATCCAAGACTTCCAAAGTACAACCTAGAGAAGTTCGAAGTATGGAAGAAGAGGTGTCTGATTCAACTAAAAGCTCAACATCCAGAGATGGATGAAGTTCTTAAGAATGATCCTCTGAAGATCCAAGTTCCTAAAGTTCACCTTGCGACAGAAGAGAATCCAGGCGGTGTCGAGATGATAGATAAACCAATGGAGGACTGGACACTTGAGGACAAGAAACGTCATCAGGTTGATCTCATCGCGCAGGAAATGATCATGCAATCCCTCCCAGATTCCCTCCAGGACGCAACCGTAGAGAACAACACGGCCAAGGAACTTTGGGATAGGATCAACGCCTCACAAAAGAAACAGAGGCGATGAAGAGCAACAAGAAGCAGGTCGTCGTGGAGAAATATGAATCTTTCCAGATGCTACCTGGCAAGACAATCAAATCGATGGAAGCAACATTTAATGCCATCGTCAGCGAAATGAAAAATCTTGGAAGAGAAGAAAAAGTGGCCGACATGAATGCCAAAATTATTTCAAGGCTGCCGAAGGAAGATTGGTTTGTCAAAACCACCATTTTGAAGACCATGGATCTCTCCAAAATGACCACCAAAGAATTGTTCGCCGAACTTCAAGCCCATGAATGGGACATCTAGATGGTGAACAGAAATGAAGTTGTTCAAACCCCAAATTCAACAGCTGATGGTGACCCAACATTCTTCGTGAAGAGAGAGTTCCAAAGGCGCTCAAAAAGGCCAGTTTACTTTGAGAAAACTGCCTATCAATCCTCACCAGCAAAGGACATCTCCAACACAGTTCAGAAAAAAGAAACTGAACTATCAGTTGCCAAACTGGAGGAACAATTGAAGAACCTGACCATACTTCTCGAGAGAGCAAAAGGAAATGAAAAGGAAGCACAGTCCAGTGAACAAATGTTCACAAAGAGAGAGCTACGCACATGTTACGAGTGCAACTCTCCAGATCATCTGAAGTATGAATGCCCTCTAGTCTCTCAGGAGGAGAGAGACAGATTGAAAAAGGTGTTCGAAAGGAGAGCATCCAAAGCTGTTGCCCAAGCAATGCTCACAAGAACCGAAGTGCCAGACGTACCGGACCACGATGATGGCTACTATACGTCTGAGGATAAAAAAGATGAGGAAGCATTCCTAGCCTTCATGGTAGCCATTGACGGAGACGTTACCGATGAAGAAGAGAGCCCTTCAAATCGCGAAATAGTGGTAACAACTAATCTTCCCTCATCTAGTACATCTATTTGTTTTGATGACAACTATGAACTTTCCCATTCATGCTCAGAGGATATTTCACTTGAAAAAATTATTAAAGAATTTGAAAATTTTCATGAAATTAAAGATACATTAATTAGTGAAAATGCCTCACTGAAATTACAAATTTCAGTTTTGACCAGTGCAGTCGAAAGAACGAGGTCACTCAGTGAGGAGCTGAATTACTTAAGACAAGAACATGTTAGACTTTTTAAAGATTTTGAAAATGTTTCAAAAGAGCGCGATTCTCTAAAGAAACTTGAACCTGTTAAGTGTGATTGTTCTTTTAAGAAGAGTTCAAGACAATTAAAAGAGATCTTGAGTGCTCAAAGACCACCACCCGATAAATTCGGACTTGGATTTGTGGAATGCCATAATGAAAAGGAAGTCTTGAGCAATCATGCATCCATTTCAGGAATTGAGAAAACTCACTTAGGCTTTGTCAAAGCAACACTCAGTTCAGGCACTATGTTGGAAAAGGGTATGGTCAATTCCAAGAAACCAGTCAATCAAAATGTCAAGACCAAATGCTGGTAAAAAATTGACTCAAAACTGGCACCTCAACAGAATGCTAACACAGTTCGAAAACTGCATAAGCAAACTGTCGAGAAGAACATTGACCTTCTTTCTAAACTGGATAAGCATAATGTTCCTAATGCAAGGAATCCAGTTTTACCAACAAGAATGACTAAGCAACATGTAAATGTTGCAAGGAAGTATGTTCAACAATCGGATAGAAATCCGAGAAGCTATGATAGACCACAGTTCTATTATAACAGCCATCCGAATGGGGGAACACCTATTTGAGGCTTGAGTCGAGACTGTTTTACTCTCAAAAGACTGTGATGGCTACACACCCGAGAACAGTTTCTCGAGACTCCTTCCAGAACAGTCATTTCAGGAAGAGTTCACACATCACAATCTTACATAACATGCATTCACAAAGCACACACTTTCCTAGAAGAAAGGTAGATCAATCACAGAAAAGTGATTTAGTTTCATGAACCGTAAGAGTGAAACAAGTGTGGATACCAAAAGGTTGGATCCATAGGACTGATGTTGCAGGACCCGAAAGGATGCAGGGACCTAAACAAGTTTTCTGTGTTGCAGGGACCAAGTTCTCGAAAGAAGACAAAAACATGGATACTAGACAGCGGATGCTCGGCTCACATGATAGGAGAAAATGATCTAATCAAGAACCTTAAAATTTACGAAGGAGCATCAGTCATTTTTGGGAACAAGGCCACAGGACAAGTGATTGGGAAAGGATGTGTGGAGCACAACGGAATCATCATTCAGAACGTATCTTTGGTCACCAATCTGAAGCACAATCTTCTTAGTATAAGCCAACTGAGTGAGAGTGGTTATATTGTCAGATTTGAAGAATCAAAATGCCACATAATAGACAAAGTGATGCACAAGACCATAATCAGAAGAATCAGAAGAGGAGGTCTATATATTGTAGATTGGTCCAGTGGAGAAAGAGGGACATGCCTCATAACACTCAGTTCCTCAGAAGGCATAAACTGGCTGTGGCACAAGAGACTAAGTCATCTGAACTTCAACTCAATCCGACATCTGGCGAAGCATAATCTAGTTGAAGGACTGCCACAGAAGAAGTTCCAGAAAGAAGGAGTGTGTAAATCGTGCTAGCTCGAAAAATAGACGAAAGCCTCCTTCAAGAACAGACCAGTTACAACAAGCACTGAAAGGATCTTGGAACTGCTCCACATGGATTTGTTTGGTCCAGTTACCCCACCCACCATTGGAATATGAAGATATACATTAGTGGTTGTGGATGACTACTCTAGATACACGTGGGTGGTGCTGCTCAAATCCAAGGACGAAGTCAAAGTTCAGCTACCAGAACTGATCACACGCCTTCAGAATGACAAAGGAGTGAAAGTTAAGAGGATAAGATCAGACAATGGGACATAATTTTGCAATGGACCTCTTATGGACTTCTGTGCTGAAACCGGAATTGGACATGAGAAGTCTGCCCCAAGAACTCCTCAACAAAATGGTCTTGCTGAGCGAAGAAACATAACACTCAAAGAAGTAGTGAGAACCATGATGGCCAATACCGACCTTGGAAAAGGATTTTGGGGAGAAGCCTTGATGACAACCTGCTACACACAAAATAGAAGTGCATTCAACACGCGACTGCACAAGACTCCCTACGAGATCTACAATGGTCGTAAGCGTTCTATAGCTCATCTTCGTAATTTCAGTTCTCAATGTTATATTCACAATAATGGGAAGTTTAAGTTGAATGCCTTCAGCCCAAAGACTGATGAAGGTGTGTTCCTCGGGTATGGACATCCTTCATATAAGGGATATAGGGTATTCAACAAGACAACCCAGCTTGTGGAAATAACATGTCATGTTGTTTTTTATGAAGCTACTTTAGTGCACAGGACACTTCAAGAACTGAGTCTAGGGAATCATGAGATCAAGGATGTCAATGGGGACCTAAGAGAGATCTTGATCATAACCAAACAGTTCCTCTGAGTATATCTATGAATGATATCCTTGAGATTCCAGTTGCCTCGGCTGAACCCCAAGCAGCCGATAGGGCCGATGATGCAAATGCCATCGTCGAGGCCTTAAAGACCACAAACATTGTAGATTCAGGTGAAAAGAAGCCCCCTGAAGCATATAGAACAATCTTGGAAGGAGAGCAAGCTGACACCAATGAAGTCAACCTTGAGGATACTAAGGAAGCAGAACCAGCTGGCGAGCCGACTGCCATTCAGAATCCAGATGCTGATCAGAATGCAGTTCCAGGACAGGGAGATAAAGGTGTTCCAGAACAAGGAAATGAAGGAGTTTCTGAAGAAGAAGAAGAAGAAGAAGAAGAAGAAGAAGAAGAAACAGTTCCAGAATCTGGAAGTACACCATCTCAAGAGGAACATCCTGAAGCTTCTGAGAACCCAGCTGCTTGTGCTAAAGTCGTACCTGTGAAGAATCTTAATTAGCTAAGAGATCATCCCAAAGAAGCCATCCTCGATGACGTTGGAAATCCAGTTCGAACCAGACAAGGGACAACGCTGATGTCTTGCTTCTTATCTCAGATCGAACCAGTGAAGATCACAGAAGCTCTTCAATCAACAGACTGGATAAATGCGATATAGGAGGAACTAAATGAGTTCACTCGCAACAATGTCTGGTATCTGGTGGATCGACCTACACATCAGTCTGTGATTGGTACCAAGTGGGTCTTCAAGAATAAGAGAGATGAGACCGGTACCATTGTTCAAAACAAGGCAAGACTGGTTGCAAAGGGATACGCACAATGCGAAGGAATAGACTATGATGAGACATTTGCGCCAGTTGCAGGACTGGAAGCTATTCGGCTATTCCTGGCGTATGCAGCCTACCTGATGGAGCCCAAGTAGCAGCTGTGAGAGTTGATCCAGTCTACATTCCGAGTGGGCCGATGACTGGATCTCGAGCAAGGACTTTGAGGACTGGATTGAGCTTATTGATTAAAGATATTTGGGCTGCCAATGTTGCCAAAGAATCGTTGTTGTTGGAAGAATTAAACGAAGGCCCAAAAGTTATTAATTTAATTATGTGTAATGATTGGGCTTAGTTTAATTTATTTAGTTATTTTGGGCCAACATGTTTAGGCCTTATTTAAGTTAAATTTTGAATTTAATACCTTTTAAATATTTAAATTAGTTTCCTTATTAGTTTAGGGTTTGAGTTGCCTATATATAGGCCTTGTATGGAACAATTTTGGTTCACTTTTCAGTTTAATAAAACTTGTGAGGTTTTCTCCTTTATTTCTGAAAGCTCAAACTTTCGAAATTCCTATCATCCATAGGGTTTCGATTTCGACTAATCAATTGGACAGTCATATCCATTGGTGGTGTCTTCATTCATATCCTTCGTTGTTGGATCAATTCGCTTCTTGGGTCGTAGGAGAATTTATTCTGGACTACGGTACTTGAGGGTTTTTCGAATCCAAAGGTGTTGGATCTTCCATCTTCAGTGTTGAGTTTGCTTCCGCGTCGAGTCTGACTCCTTTCGTTCGAGTTCCTGGGCTGCGATCTAACCCTTCCTGGCGAGGATCGTATCACTACCACAACTTCACAATTCTTCAGATGGATGTGAAGAGTGTTTTCCTCAACGGCGAATTAAAGGAAGAAGTCTACGTCGAACAACCCTCAGGTTTTGAGCAAGGAAATCAAGTCTACAAGCTGAGAAAAGCTTTATATGGATTAAAGCAAGCACCTAGAGGATGGTATGAAACTCTCTCACAGTTTTTGCTCAAAAGCGGATCTGAAAAGGGTGTTATAGATCGAACACTATTCAAGATAAAGGATGGAGAGGACATCCTACTTGTTCAGATCTATGTAGACGACATCATCTTCGGAAGCAAAAATACCAAGTAATGTGAGAAGTTTGCCCAGCTGATGCAGAACAAATTTCAGATGAGCATGATGGGTAAGATAACATACTTTCTTGGTTTGCAAGTTAATCAATCTGACGAAGGGATCTTTATAAGTCAGAAGAATTACACACAAGACCTAATCAACAAATTTTGTCCAGAGAAGACAAAGTCACTAAGGATTCCTATGAGCTCTAGTTCTCAGATCACTCTCGATGAAGAAGGATAACCTATCAATCCAACAACTTATAGAGGAATAATTGGGTCTCTATTGTATCTAACTGCTTGCCGACCTGATATATCTTATGTCGTGGGAGTATGTGCAAGATTCCAGGTGAATCCTAAGAAGTCCCACATGGATGCGGCAAAGCGAGTTGTGAGATACCTGAAGAGTATAGAGTCTCTAGGTATCTGGTATCCAAAAACTGATGGAATCATGCTAAATGGATTCTTTGATTCAGATTTTGGAGGCTGCATAATTGACAGAAAGAGCACAAGTGGAACCTGTCAGTTTTTAAGACATAAACTGATCAGCTGGTTCAGCAAGAAACAACATTCCGTGGCTACATCGACCACTGGATGTGTTCTTATCTACTGTGATAACAACAACGCAGTTTCTATCTCGGAGAATCCAATTCTACATTCTAGGACAAAGCATATCAATATTCGTCACCATTTCATTCGAGATCATGTTGAGAAGGAAGATGTCTCGGTGGAATATATTAGAACTGAAGATCAGTTAGCCGACATCTTTACCAAACCGCTAACTGAGGCTCGTTGATACGATCCTCGCCGAGAAGGTTTAGATCGCAGCCCAGGAACAAGAGTTGACACGACGCGAAAACGACACGAACAAAACTGAAAACAGAACGACTTACGGATGAAAGTCCAGCAACCCTAATTCAACCCTTCAAATGACGTATTCTAGATGAATCTCATATACGCCCCAAGAAGCTGAAGAACTAACGAATGCAGAACGGTAGAAGACACCACAATCGGATGTGTAAGTCCGGTTGATAAGTCAATTCGAATTTCAAGGTAATCCACAGAAATTCTTGAGCTTTCAGAATTGGAGAAATAAACTCACAAATATTATTAAACTGAAAACTGAGTCTAAATTCGAAAATAAGCAGCCCTATATATAGGGTGAATAAAACGAAATCTCTACTCGTAATCTATCTAGGAAATCAAATCTAAAAAGACATATCAAATCTTTCAAGATATACAACATGTATATCTTGAAAATAATAGCTAAAAAGTAAATAACATCTAATAACTAATTAAATTCGAAAATTAAAATAAATCTAAGCCCAAATCAAATCAATTAAGCCCAAATGTCATAATTAAATTAATCCATCTTGACCCAATTTGATTTTCAACTCCGATGGGCTTCTTGAATACTTCTTGAGCCCAAATCTCTTTAATCAACACTTGCAATCCATCTCTTAGCTTCTTGGCCCTAGCTCTCGTCATAGGTCCACTAGGAATATAGGCTGGATCTTGCTCTTGAACTGCACCTTGGGCTCCATCACTCGTTTCAAAGAGCTATGCATCAAACTAGGTCTTCTAGAGTTTGATGGAATCTCAAGAGAAGGAGATGATAATTAATTGATTCAAAACTGTCAAATTGTACGAGTTAAAGTCTTTTGTTAAGTTAGTTACAGTTTGTTATTGTTGGTAGTTTGTTTAAGTCAAAGGAAAAACAACTACTTCATTCATTATAAAGAGGAGGATACTTTGTCCAAATAAGATACATGGAGTTTACATTTATGGGAAGTAGGAGGAAGTACATTTTGAAGGATAGTCACCGATGGCAATCAGCCTTGTTCCATCCTCCGTCACGAGAGGAGCCACTTCTCAATGAGCCAGCCCAGTTGCATGTGGTATGAGATGGTCACCTTAGGAAGATTTTTAAATGAAGTTATCAGGAGGTCGAAGATGAAAGCTGCTCAATCTACGTCAGCCTGTCCTCAAATGCCATTATAGCCTTCCATACCAACGGTGAAAAGTCTGTATCCAGAAGAGAGTTGCCAACCACCATTTGGTTAATTATGTCAAAGGTCGCTTGATAACGCGACTTGAGAAAATTGCTAGTCACAATTGGATGGAAACCAACCTCCGCTACCCTCCACCGCTGCCATGCTGACCACTCGAGTTCTATGACATACTTGAGACAGTCCTTGACCGGGATGTCACCTTGCTTAAGCCCAAACTCATTAGCAAGATAGTCAGCAGTCAAATGGAACTCCTCATCATTGAGATTGAAGTAGATCTCATTCTCCGTGACCGTAGAGTTGTAGGCAAGCACCTTCAATAAGTCTCTGTGGAAGGAATAAGGTTCCTTGGCCACAAAGGATTCAAGATGGTTAGCTTGCAGTTTTGCCAGCACTTCGTCAAAAACGTTGGGAGTATTCCAGTTCTGTCGCCAGAATCCACCATAATCAAAGATTTTGTTCCGTTGGATATAGATTTTTGCAATATCATTCACCATGTATGGAGGAGGATCCATTTTCCTGAAAATATTACAAGAAGCAAAGAGACTTGTGCGAATATGAAGTGATAAATATTACTTCATGTCAAGAGTATTTATTGGATATTTCTGCGCAAGGATCGATGAATCAGAATTAAGTGCTCTGCATCTCATTACTCTAGAATAGACATAAAGGCAAAGAATACATCAAGCTAATGGAGTAGGCTATGCAAGAAATTAATCATTGGACGTACGGCTACGATTTCAAGGTTACATATTTATCTCTAAAGAAGGAAGTTCAAATTCTGAGATTTCAAAAGTGTGAATCACGTACAAGTGCATAAAGTGTACAACTAGGGAAACTGTATTGTCATATTCTGTATCTCAAGACTGAAAAGATAAAGCACTTTCATTTCATCAACCAGAAGTAAATTACTTACACAATAATTCTACAATGTACAAAAGAAATGAAGTATCAATCCTAGTTAATGAGACTGACAAGGTCTCGGGGGATCGAAGTCAGAATCCCTAATGTTGGTTGGGCCTTGCACAATGGATGGGAATTTCTGCTCCAGGATCCAGCTCAGCTGCATCCCATAAGGAACTGGGACATCTGGCAGAAGCTCCAAAGACTCCCACACCTGGTTGAAGACATATGCAGCCCAGTCAACTTCCTTTTCTTTATCAAAGGCCATCATTGTCTTCCATACTGGAGGACCAGTAGAGGATTACCAACGATCATGTGATTGATGATGTCAAAAATCACTCGATACCTTGACATCAGCCAATATGCTGAGACCCTTGGATGGAAGTCGGCATCAACATCCCTCCATCTGCTCCAAGCAGACCATTCAGGCGTTGTCTCACCCTGAAAAATAGTCCAGAACTGGAGTATGACCTCGTGGAAGCCCAAAGTCCCTGGCGAAGGATTCAGGAGACCAGCGAACCAGTTGACCATTGACAACGCCAATGATTTCGCCTTCTCCTAAAATAAGACTGGAGTAAGCGAACGTCTTCAAAATACTCTTCTGGAACTTAAACGGCCTTAGGCTCATAAACTTCTCAAGACCGTTGGCTCGTAAACCCCTCTTTACATCATCATACACCTGAGGTTCAGTCACATACTCGACCTGCAGACCAACCCTATGGAAGATCTAGTTACGATCGATGGAGATGGTCTTTGCAGAAAATATGGTTGATGATATCTTCGTGAAGAGATATTTATGGAAGTGATCGTGCGATGTTGGAGACGATACCCTTCCATTTAAATGCAGGGAACAACATTCCAAGAAGTTACAACGCTTCCTGTTTATATTCAGAATCTGAAGAGTTGTGAATTGAATATTTGACAACGGTCGTGTGCAAATACAAACTGGACGTGTGTTGGACAAGATCGATGGTAACATGCATATGTCATCAGGTGTCAAAGTATGAAGATAAAAAATTATGGCCTGTGCAGATAATCTCAAGAACTGATTGACCACTACGCGAAGAAAACTGTCAAGGTTACCATGCCATATGATCAGAGGAGAGACAATTCCTAACTGGCAAAGGACTACCGATGCTCAGTTTATTATCTTAAATAATAATATCAAACTATTTTATGCAGTGTTTGGATAAGATGAAGGAGAGAGAAAACTGTCCTACAAAGGCGCACATTTTTTATTGTGGCGAAGATTGTGGCTGCGCATCACATTAAATGCAGACAACACAACGGCGAATTACCTAGAGCCACATCAACCCCTCCATTCTCTACTACACGGCGTGCTAGATGATTTGAACTGACGCCTACGTCAGCGTCGATCTCAGTCGTTCAAGGAAAAAAGGGGTTTTAATCTCAGCCCATTATCATGATAGAAAATCGATCATCATAATCTCGTAAACCCCTATTGCCATCGTCTTGAACACTCCCCCACTGCTAGTCAATCAGTCAAGATGTCTAAAGATCTCCACTCCAAGTGTTTCCAGATCAATCATACTTAATCTCTGAATCATGTCGAAAGCAAAAAATCAAATCATGAATACCAACACCTCTGATAATCCCGAACCACTCGTCGTAACTGAGGAGACCTCACAGGACAAACTATTCCAGTTAGTTGATGACTTTAGCATCCCTAATCGACAGCTTCTAGCATCTCAAGTCGTGAAGGAGAAAATCCTAAACTGGAAGAATTTCTTCTCAATCGCCACCGATGAGGAGATTGCAAAAGAGATTTCTGCAAAGCTTATAACCGTGTCCGCGGAGGATCAACCCAAACCGTGTAGCCGAGTTCTATGCAAATGCTACATTTGACAACAACGATCAATTCTTCCTAATGACGGTTTCCTCGAAGGAGATAAAGATTGATCCTGCTCTCATCGCTCAACATCTTCATTTACCGCAAACACGAGTCCATATCGCCTGTTATCATCAAAACAATAGGGAGGAATTGAAGGCTCGCTGGTTAAAATGGAAAAAAAGCCCGAAGTCAATGGAAAATTCAGACCCGCGACTAAGGTATCTGAACTGAACCCATCTTATAAGACACTCAGTGAGATCGCGCTGAGGATGATGTATTGTGGGATTGGATCTCTATCTGAGCTAAGCAATCCCAAATACTCCATGATGATGGTTCTTGATGATTGCCCCGCTGGAAATTGGGCAACGTACATTTTTGGGCGATTACTTGAGAATACGAAGAAGAACAAAGACATTCCAACGAAAGGGAAGTTCTCTTTGTGTGTCAGCTTTGGTTTAAAGGTTAGCTACCTTCTTGAGAGAATTCTGGGAATACAAGATGAAGGAGAAGATATCATATCATCCGAGTTTATTCTACCAAAGGATCAAGTCTATCAATTGATTCAAGAAGATAAAAAGGATGACAGTTTTGACAACAAGGAAATAGACGCTGAGACAACTGAGGATCTTGCTACCATTCCGCCAGTTCGACCTGTTGAAGGTTCCAAGAAATCAAAGAAGACAGATGCCTCCGCTCAAAAGCCTGAACAAAGGCGAAACAGCAGAAAGAGGAACCAAACAAAGATGAACTCTGAAAACAACTCACAGCAAGATAATCAAACTGTTGCTAAACAACTCCGACATCAGAAGAGAAAGAAGGCAAATCATGATAGGCCAATCCAATCAGTTGCCAAGAAATTGCATTTCGATGCTACACTTGAAAAGGCAGGCCAATCCTCCAAACCATCGGATACAGTTCCGAACTCCTACCCAGTACGTCCTGAAGAGATGAGATGCTCATCATCCTCTAGCTCTGAGCAAACCACGTCTTGAAGACAAGTACAGCAGGAGGATGATCAAACCACCTCCAAAGACTTCAACAAGGAAGCAGAAAATGAGAACGTACACCTCTTGGATTTAGGGGGAACCGATCATTTTGACATTCAACCAAGGACTACCACAAGCGAAGCAGCTTCAAATCTAGAAATCATCAGAAGAAAGATCATTGAATATGACGCTGCTCGTGAGCAACTAGATACCCCGCGGCAAGATCTAGACACCTAACAACAAGAACTAGATATCCAGCGACAGAAGTTGGAAAACAAGGAACAAATGTTCAGAACACGTCTCTCTCAGCTTCAAATCGAAGAGGAAGTAGCAGCAGCTAACCTTAAGAGAAAGCAAGAGGAAGAAGCTACTGAGCTCAAAAGGATGCAAGAAGAGGAAGAAGCTGGTGAGTTAAAATGAAAGCAAGAAGCAGAGGTAGCAGCTGAACTCAAGAGACAGCAAGACGAAGAAGCTACTGAGCTCAAAAGGAAACAAGAAGCAGAAGCAGCTGCTGAACTGAAGCAAAAAGAGGAAGAAGCAGCAGTTGCAGAGGCACATCGAAAGGCAGAAGAAGAGGCCGTTGCTGAAAAGGCAAGAAATGATGCAGCAACAAAGGACAAGGAGGAAGAAGCAACAACAAGCAGAGCCCCTCCTCCACCTGAGATTTCCACTGCTACATCTCAGAGTCAAACCCATGAAGACTCTAGAGCACTAGCTATGGTTGAAGGAACCATGCCTCCCGATCCTATTTCTGTCGCAGCAACCCTTCTACCCTATAATGCTCTGTCACAAGAGATTGATCAGCGAATTGATCAGCGTATGGCTATTATGTTTGATCTTGTCAAAAAGGGGAAAGAGAGAAGGGATGAGACCTTGAAGCTGCAGTTGACATTGATAGATTGAAGGCGAGAAGAGGAACATAGAAGGCGAGATGAGGAATACAGAAAGCAAGAACAAGAGCGCAGGAAGCGGGATGAAGATATAACAATGAAGTTGGAAGCACTAATAGCTTCCAGAGAACAAGATTTCAAATACTTCTCAAAAGTAACCGCAACTCTTAAGGCACAAGCTAGTCCGCTTCCCACGACTGCTGCAATCTCCTCGAAGCTAAAAGATGCAGATTTCTCGAATTAAGAAAGGGAGAAGGACAAGGATCAAGACAAGCAAAAGGAGTGGGGCAAAGGTAATGGATTATTTTTTTTGTATGTTTTGTATGTCTTCCTTTATTACCGCAGTTTTAAAGCTTTTCATGTACTTGTAATCGATCATATCTAGTGAAAAGTGAAAAACTGTTGGTTTGAGGACAACTACTCATTGTCTCTCACCTTGTTTCTTGACTGGCTGAATTTACATATTCCAGTGTGATCAGCAATCCTTCTTCTATTATCGCTCTAATTTGATTGATTATTAATCGAGAACTATCATCCCATTAAGGGGGAAGATCATTTAGACTAGGTCGAGTGAAGAAGAAGCACAGTTCTGAGCAATACTAGATAGACAAACTTTGTAAACTCAGATCAACTGCATCTTCTCGTCGACTTAGATAGACTTAGAGGTATGGTTTTGACAACATCAAAAAGGGGGAAATTGTTAGGTGTTGATGTAGAATTCCCACCTTAAATTGATGTTTTGATGTGTCAAAACTATATACCAAAGTCTAGGCCTTAGAGTTATTACCTAATGTAATCCTTGTATAGGATGATCAAGTTTTAATAGTCTAGGAGAAGAGATTTGTCAAAAGTGTGGAACAATTTTGAAGAAGACGCCATTCAGACGAGATAATTGTCAAACATAAAGGACGAAGAAAAGCAAAGCAGAGCAAAGGGCACGAAAAACTGCGCAGACAGTTTTTCCTGTTGAGGCTTGGATATTCAAAGAAAATTGTGGATACAGTGTTTACAAAGAAACTGTCGAGAGGCGCTCACAGTTTTAGACCAGGACAGTTTCGAGTCAAGGAATGCGTACATAGCAAGATGCCGATCAGTCGCAGAAGAACTCTAAGGAATTTAATGAAAAAAGACAGTCAGAGACTCGGTTGCGACTGGCGTACAACATTGTTCGGCGTCTGACACATCAAGTACAAACTACCATGCAAAGCAGGACAGTGTAGAAAAAAGCAGAGAAACAGACGACTTTTTGAGAGAAGGATGGACTATGATTGGACATCTTTCAAAATGTCTCTACCGGCTATTTTCTGGTTTTCAACCTATAATAGCAGGGACAACAGAGATAGAAAAACCTTTGCACCTTTAGACCTTTGCATCTCTTGAATCTCCGATACATTTACTCTCATCTCTATGCTGCATTTAAAGCTTGAGCATTTAACAATATCAAGCGAGAAGGCATTAATACCGTGGTTCATTTATTGAACACGAGGCATTCATTGTAGGGATTTTCAGTGAACCGAATCACAAAAACCCATGTGAACCGGATTGATTTATGAATATTGCATATAAACACAATTCACAATAAAAGCCTAGCATGCTCCTATGAATTTAATTCGATTCGTGGATTATCGAGTTTACCTGAACTCCGTAGATTCTGTACCGATCTTTCGCGTTTGAATTCCAAACTTGAACCAACCACGTGATTCAATTAAATCTGTGAAATATGAAATTAGAACACTAATTTCAAGATTTAATTGAATATTAAATAAAGAAAAACAAAGATCGTGTTGTTCTCCAGATCAGATCTTCAGATCTGTATCCCAATGCTGTTCAGATCTACTACTAGTGAGGATTCCACAAATCTGTGATGTAAGCCGGAGCAGAAAAATCTCTCTTCTCCCCACTACAGGCGCCGCCCCTCTCTCTCTTGCCTAGATGTTTCACTAATATGAATTGTATTCAAAGTGGCTAGGGTTTCCAAGAAAGAGTGGTCTATTTATAGACCCAGGGTTTTATCCCTAATGGGCTACTGGCCTTTTTTCAGCATGTTTAATTTAGGCCAGACCTGGGACCTAATGCAAATAATAAAGTGGGCCTATAAATTAATTAATTCTCATGTCCATAACCCAGGACACAATTAATTAATTAATATTAGTTTTTTTTTCACCACAGAATTAATACTGACCTACCCCTTTATTATCACGTTATGAGAACGGGCTGCATTAATTGAGAATCCCCATATTTAAGGTTACCGAACATTCATTAATTAATCAGATCTTCTAAAAGGCTCTATCTACAATTAATTAATATCTTATTATTCCTGAGTAGTACCACTCAATCCTTATCACTCGTGCATGAACTTAATCAGCCTGCAGGACTTTGGCACGATGAATGTCATTGAGCTCCTCATGGAATGTCCACATCCTATTACTCGGATATGGTTACCTAAACCCAGTCTCAGGCGGTACTATGCAAACTGCTTTTACCCAAGATGCGAATATACGAGCACGTTACTCAGGCTCTCCACCATGGTAAGTCATAGCAACAGTCAACCCGTGCAAACTCATGAACCTTCGTTAGGGTTTGGACTCCATCAATAACGAGATCTTGTATTCGCTGATATCAGACAGTCGAATACATCTCACTGCGGTCCATCAATACGCCACCCTTGCGTACCAGCACGTCAAGTAACCAAGACAGACTACTTATTCTGACAATGCCGCAGCCATCCGAACAGAAGTATCCTCATATGATGTCTCGGCTGTGATCAGGTTTATGTCTCACTAGGTCAAGTGATCATATTGTCTTCTGCGATCTACTACACGTCGTATGATCGTCCCTATCGGTGAGACAAGAGGATACCATTGTTACATACATGTAAGTTTGTTTAACAGATAGGAGAAATAAAGCGTTGTATACTCATTATAATAAATGCTTTCAGTATACAAAACCCATCAATCTCCCACTTATACTCAAAGCATAACTAAGCTATTACAGAGCATATAGTCCGTCTATCTAGCCGGCTATCTCTTTAACCACTGTCAGTGGTTGGCATCCACCTCAGACCCAACTCACGAATATGTCTTTCATAAACTTTCTGCGGCAAGCTATTTGTAAATGGATCAGCAAGGTTGTCCTTAGTGTCAATCTTCTTTATCAGCACACCACATCTCGATACAATTTCTCGTATGATATGGTACTTTCTCTCTATGTGTTTGCTTGCCCTGTGAGACCACGGTTCCTTTGAATTTGCCACTGCACCAGAGTTATCACAATAAATTGTGATGCTCCTCGGCAAACTCGGAATCACGCCCAACTCTAAAAGGTAGTTCCTGAGCCATACCCCCTCTTTCAAGGCTTCGGAGGTGGCGACATATTCCGCCTCCATGGTGGAGTCAGCAATGCATTTCTGCTTTGTGCTCCTCCAAGATACAGCTCCACCTCCCAGGGTAAACACATATCCCGAGGTCGATTTATTCTCATCCTGGTCCCCTTGGAAATTCGAGTCTGTATAACCCACAAGGCCCAAATCCTCACTTTGATAAACTAGGCAGTAATTCCTAGTTCTCTTCAAATACTTGAGGATGTGCTTTACCGCAGTCCAATGTGCATGTCCAAGGTTAGACTGATATCTTGCTACCATGCCAACGACATAACAAATATCTGGCCTGGTACACAGTATTGTATACATGAGGCTACCCACCGCTGAACCGTATGGTACAAGACTCATCTCATCTTTCTCCCGCTTTGTCTCAGGACACTGCCCACTAGAAAGACGAACGCCATGTCCGAAAGGTAGCAAACCTTTCTTAGCGAGTTGCATGCTGAACCGGGCTATCACAGTATCCACATAGGATGCTTGGGATAAGCTCAACATTCTTCTCTTACGATCTCGTAAGACCTCTTTTCCAAGAATGTAGCCAGCTTCTCCCAAATCCATCATTTGGAACTGTTCGGATAACCAAACCTTGATTTCCGACATCACTCCCTCATTGTTTCCAAATAGGAGTATGTCATCAACATAAAGTGCAAGGAAAAACACGTTCCCACTGACACAAAGTCGGTAAACACAACTTTCGTTTTCCAACTGTGCAAATCCATAGGATTTAATCACATCGTTGAAACGTAAGTTCCACGACCCCGAAGCTTGCTTAAGTCCATACAAGGACTTCCTAAGCTTCCAGAGAAGATGTTCTTCGCCCTTGCGTATGTAACCCTCGGGTTGCTGCATATAGATGTCCCTACCTTCTTCAAGGTAACCGTTTAGAAAAGCGGTTTTGACATCCATCTGCCAAATCTCGAGGTCCATATGCGTAGCTATGGCAAGGAGTATCCGGATGAATTTGAGCATGGCTACGTGTGAAAAGGTTTCGTCATAGTCAATGCCCTCCTTCTGACTATAACCCTTTGCCACCAGCCTGGCTTTAAAAGCTGTGACTTTTCCATCCGCCCCTTTCTTTCTCTTGTATACCCATTTGCACCCTATGGCCCTAAAGTCATCCGGCAAATCAGTTTTCTGGTATACATCAATAGAAGTTATGGATTCAATTTCGGAATCCATGGCGATACGCCATTTATCGACATCATTTTCCTGCACTGCCTCTTCGTAAGTCAGTGGGTCAGAGTCCTCATGTCCGTCTTCCGGGCTCAAGTCCGAAGACTCACCCACGAACATGTACCTTTCTGGCTGGAAAATAACTCTACCACTACGACGAGGCATCGGTGCCGTGTTAGTAGTAGGTGCAGTAACTTGTGGTTCTGCACCTTGCACTGAAGAACGTGTTTGTGGTGCTGAACCTCTCATAGGTGCACCCACATCTACACGTTCCCCTTCCCTTGGAATCGCATTCTCGTTTTCAATTTCTTGAATAACGATATCACTCCTCGACTTGTGATTACTCACATACTCGTCCTCCAAGAATCTAGCGTTGGTGCTAACAACGACTCTCTGACTCTCAGGACAGTAAAAGTAACCACCTTTCGTTTGCCTGGGGTACCCTTAAACAACATTACTTTTGACCTGTTTTCTAACTTATCAGGTTCCTTCAATAGTACGCATGCCGGACAGCCCCATACTCTAAACTTGCACAAACTCGGTTTGCGACCAAGGAAGAGCTCAGATGGCGTCTTAGGAACTGATTTAGAAGGCACCACATTTAACACGTAAGTGGCTGTTTCTAATGCGTATCCCCAAAACGAAATTGGTAAGTTTGCATAACTCATCATTGATCTTACCATCTCTAGAAGAGTCCTATTTCTTGTTTCGGCTACACCGTATTGCTGGGGAGTACCCGATGCAGTCCACTAGGATGTAATCCCGTTATCTGACAAATACTGCAGGAACTCGTTACCGAGGTATTCGCCACCGCGGTGAGATCGCAGCGACTTGATAGTTTTCCCTACCTTCTTTTCTACCTCATCCTTGAACTCTTTGAATTTCTCAAAGCATTCAGACTTGTAGCAAAGCAGGTAAACGTATCCGTACCTTGAGTAATCGTCAATGAAAGTGACAAAGTACTCGTACCCTCCACGAGCCTATGTGGACATTGGTCCACATAAGTCAGAATGGATCAATTACAACACTTCCTCTGCTCGAGACTGACTAGCCTTAAAAGGCCTAGTTGACATCTTGCCCTCGATGCAGGATTCGCAGACTTGATAAGGTACAGCCCGAACTAAGTCCAATGTACCGTCATCTGCAAGTCGCTGAGTCCGCTTCAAGCTGATGTGACCCAGTCTCAAGTGCCAGAGATATGTAAGATCCTCATCAGAAGAAGTAAGTTTTCTCTTTCTTGGATTATCAATTACGGATGAATTACATGCTATACTTGCGGAAGACTTATGATTGCAGTTAATAACATAGAGAGAATTATTCAGCATTCCACGACTGATAACACCATTATTACGAATGATAGAAACACCACTATAAAAAATAACTGAATATCCATCAACATAAAGTTTGGAAACTGAAATAAGGTTTCGCAGAAAATCCGGCACGTTCAAAACATCTCTCAAAGTTAAAATAGAATCATCAAAGTACAAGGTAAAATCTCCAATGGCAGCTGCACTCACTTGTGCTGCATTCCCCATTGAGATGGTAACCTCGTCATTCTTCAGCACCCTCCTCGGTGTGAACCCCTGCAAAATATAACAAACATGATCAGTAGCTCCAGTATCCACTACCCACGAATGAGTAGAAACCGATGCTAAACATGTTCCATTACAAATAGAAATGATGTACCTTGTCCTTTAGCATTCAGACAATCCACCTTTCCGCATCCAACACACCTGTTCTTCTTTGGAGTGACCTTGACTCTCTTCACCCTGTTTGACTTGCTTTCACTGCCTGCTTTCCTGAGCTTGCTTTCAGCACCATCATCTCAAACCTTAGAGGTTGTCGAACCAGTACTAGAAGCAGTCAGAACAGGCATCCATGCTCGCATGGAAGATTGCTCCACCACGAGGTCCTCAAGTAGCTCATGCAGAGCATACTCTCCCCTTGCAGCAGCAACCACCTTAAAGTCATAAAATGAGTCCGGAAGAGAGTTCAGGATGATATCAATCTCGCCTTGCGCACTGATATTACCACCCCGCACAGTAAACTGTCTCATGAGATCAATCATAGACATCATGTGCGCTGTCACCGAACTATCCTCAACCATCTTCTTGCACACAAGGTCTTGCACAAGTTTATAGTTAATAGTCCGCACCACATTGCCATAGGCTGCCGAGAGTTCCTTCCAGATCTCTCCAGCCCTCTCAAGATACTCATACTTGTGCCTTAATTTTCTAGATAGGGAACCCGTGATGAGCCAAAAGGCGAACTCATCGGCGTCCTCCCATCTTTCATAAAATTCAAGCTCAAGTTTACAGACCTTACCATGAGTACACAACAGTGGATCCATGAAAAGAACGTATGCTTGATTTTTCAGATAAAGGACGTGTTTGATGCAAAAACTCCATTCAGGGAAGTTTGGACCAGTTAGAGGATTGAGAGCAAGTAAATGATCGACTGTAGACATAGACATATCTGAAACAATAAAGAATCTTAAATAAGAACATACATGCAAAACTTCGAAAACAAATGCATTGAAAACCTTTTAATAAATCAAATACAAATGTTTTCCACTAATTTCCCAAGAGATCCCACCGCAAGCTACACTCGTAGACATTTACGATGTCACCCTCAACCAAAACTGCGGGTTTTAAGCCCCAATTCATTTAATTTCACTACCATGTCAGGAACCTTTTGACACTAGAAATTAATAATTAGTGAAAACCTTAGACCAAGCCATCTCTCAAGAACAGGGATGCAATTCTTGCATTATATTCTAATATGCTTCTAAGCGATTAGCAAAAAAATTTAACTCCGGCCAAAAGAGACAGTTTAGTATGGCACGTAACCATACCGCACAGCCCTTAAAGCTTTTGTTAGCTATAATTTAAATCAATCCTAGAATACTTATGAAAGAGATCTACGCAAGCTACACTCGTAGACGTTTACGCAAAACCCTCCCACTATTCACATGATTTAAATTGTTTGTCTAGAAATCCCAACAACCGTACCCATGCACCTCTAGGAACTAGCAAGCTACACTCGTAGACGTTTACTAGAACGAGCGATACACTAACAGCCTAGGACCGCTTTGTGGAGGTCTATCAATTTTAATTAAAATATCTGCTTAGTATTTTTCTTTTAAAAGGTTTCTTATATGCGCACATATAATTTCTTTGTTATTATATTTTCCGAAATTTTGCATGTAATTAAACAAGCCCAAAAATTCCCAAAATATAATCCAACAAAAAAATTAATCACATAAGCATGCTTGGAAAAACTGTAAATAATAAAAGCTGTAAATCATGCTTCTCCTATTATCTACACATGCTTAATTGCGCACATAATAAACCATATATCATGCGAGGACAATTAAGGCAAACAAAAATTCCTCGTGGCCCCACAAATAGGAAAAATAAAATCCTATCTATTACAATTTGAATTTGAATTTAATTGGATAAATTCAAATCTTTTAGGGCCTCCAAATCTTAAAGCATATCTTTTGGGATTTAGGGTTTTGTGATTTGATGATTGGCCCCAAACCCTAATGCAAACCTAGGGTTTACACGGGATTGTACCAACCACCAAAACACGAACCACCACAGCAGGGACAACAGCCGCCGACGACAGCCACCGCCGCCGGTCCGCGCACAGCGCCCCGCGCTCGCGCGCCCACCGCGGCCTGCCCGCTGTCGCGCGGCCCCAGCCACGCCCGCGCGCGCTGCTCGCACTGGCGGCCGCGTCCGCTGGCCCGCCGCCGCCGTCCCGCGGCCGTACGCATGCAGCCTTGCGCCGTCGCCCTCCGTCAGCTCTGTCTTCGTTCTTCATCCTCGACCCGTCCAAATTACATATTTGAAATAAAAAATTACAGAATCTATTCTATTACAATTTTTTAAACAAATCTACACTAATCACGGATTTTCTCGTGATTTTACAAAACAGATTCAACCCTACACGGATATACCACTACGGGCTGAATCAAACGGGTTGCCACGAGGAACAAAAACCATCCACGACATACAATAAAATTCATACATGCATATTTGAATTTATTATATACAATAGAGCCATAAATCAGAAACCTGGCTCTGATACCAATTGTAGGGATTTATCGTGAACCGAATCACAAAATCCAATTGAATCGGACCGATTTATGGTTATTGCTCATAACAACAATTCACAAACCCTAGCATGCTCCTATGAATTTAATGCGTGGATAAAAGGATTACCGTTATTCCGTAGAGTCTGATCCGATCTTTCGCGTTTGAATATCCAACAATCAATTCAACCACGCGATTCAAATAAATCTGCGGAAACAGAAATTAGAAATCTAATTTCTAGATTTAATCGAATATAAAATAAAGAAAAACAAAGATCCTGTTGCTCTCCAGATCAGATCTTCAGATCTGTATCCCAATGCTGTTCAGATCTACTACTGGTGAGGATTCCACAGATTTGTGATGTAGGCCGGAGCAGAAAAATCTCTCTTCTCCCCATTACAGGCGCCGCCCCTCTCTCTCTTGCCTCTAGGGTTTCACTGATTTGAATTGTATTCAAAGAGGCTAGGGTTTCCAAGAAAGAGTAGTCTATTTATAAACTCAGGGTTTTATCCCTAATGGGCTACTGGGCCTTTTTTCAGCATGTTTAATTTGGGCCAGACCTGGGACCTAATGCAAATAATAAAGTGAGCCTATAAATTAATTAATTCCCATGTCCACAACCCTGGACACAATTAATCCCTTTATGACCACGTTATGAGAACGGGCTGCATTAATTGAGAATCCCCATATTTAAGGTTACCGGACATTCATTAATTAATCGGAGCTTCTGACAAGCTCTATTTACAATTAATTAATATCTTATTATTCTTGAGTAGTACCAGTCAATCCTTATCATTCGTGCCTGAACTTAATCAGCCTGCAGGACTTTGGCACGATGAATGTCATTGAGCTCCTCATGGAATGTCCACATCCTATTACTCGGATATGGTTACCTAAACCCAGTCTCAGGCGGTACTACACGAACTGTTGTTACCCAAGATGTGGATATACGAGCACGTTACTCAGGCTCTCCACCATGGCAAGTCAAAGCAACAGTCAACCCGTGCAAACTCATGAACCTTCGTTAGGGTTTGGACTCAATCAATAACGAGATCTTGTATTCGCTGATATCAGACAGTTGAAGACATCTCATTGCGGTCCATCAATACGCCACCCTTGCATACCAACACGTCTAGTAACCAAGATAGACTACTTATTCCGACAATGACGCAGCCATCCGGATAGACGTATCCTCATACGCTGTCTTGGTTGTGATCAGGTTTATGTCTCACTAGGTCAAGTGATCATACTGTCTTCTGCGTTCTACTACACGCCGTATGATCGTCCCTATCGGTGAGACAAGAGGATACCATTGTTACATACATGTAAGTTTGTTTAACAGATAGGAGAAATAAACCGTTGTATACTCATTATAATAAATGATTTCAGTACACAAAACCCATCATTCATTGCTTAAAGAATCCTTGCAGATTCACCCTTTGAGCTTGAGTACACAAGGATTAAGTCTGCTTACTTAATCTACTGACTTGGTGTTCTTACTTTCAGAGTAAGAACACATCAACCTGATCTTGCAAAGGAAGTGCAGGTTATTACGGGCAACTGCCAACCACTGTACGTTCTGGGAAGAACTGAACCATCCATTCTACCGAAGAAGGAAAAAGGAGGTTTGTCCTCAGTCCATCTTTGAAGACTGCCAGTTTACAGAGACGATGCAGGCCTTCGATGAACTGAAGAAGTAGTGAAGTACAACTACCTGGGCGAGTGATCCATTGTGATGTGGACGGAGGTCTCTACAGCAACTGGCTATAGATCGTGAGGATTGTATCTCATAAATTAGTGAATTTTCGGATCTGATATCCGAAGAGTGGACGTAGGACTTAAGGCTCCGAACCACTATAAATATCATGTGTTGTTTACAGTTTTCATTTACTTTACGCCTTTAACAGTTTTCAATTTATATCTTGAAACCTTCAACACGTACCTTGAAAGTGTTGAAGTGTATAACTATTAATTCACAATAACTGCAAAACTGTTAATCTAAACTTCTGGATAACTTAAACTGAGTTTCTCAAACTGCCATACAAAAACTGAGTTGATAATAAACTAAACTGTCCGCAATTTAGAGTGTATTTAACTATTTTAATACTTTCGCTGCACATTATACGTACTCTGATCTGGGACCAACAATTCTATTATTTATAGGAAATAATTTTACATGTTTTGGGAAGGTCGCCGCGATCATGGCTGGATTGACTCATTCCTTTTTTATTTTAGTCAAATCCCTCCTAATTTGACTCTCTTTCTTCATTCTTTGATTGCTCTTAATGCGATTCAAGTACTTCTCGAACCAGTTGTTCGATCATCAAAATCGAGTCGGTAATGATATGTAAAGTGAATCGATCAGTGGACCGAGAGGGTTGATCACTTAATCAAGCCAGCAATAATCAGCTTCTCGAGCCTTTCTTCCACTCTTGCGGCCTCATTTGTTTGTAAATGGGCCCAAAATGAGAAAATTATTTTAGGACTCAACAATAAAAATACAAAACCAACTTTAACACTCCACATCAAAATATAAAATCCACCAATTTTTTAAACATATTCCTATAACAATAAACTTATAAATTTAATCTTAAGGGATCGATATAATGACTTGATTTGCACGGATTGCCAACCCTACATCAAGTATTCCGACAGTGATCATATCAGTCATAACTTTTGTATTTTTCTTAGGTATTTGAATTCTCTTATCTTAGGATTTTAATTTCATCATAGAAATAAGGTTACAAAGTGGTGGATATTTTTTTTTTTGAGATCCTCTCCAAAAATCTTGGCCCACGAATTGCTAAACTTCTTATCTGAGGCTTGTATTCAAGTTTCTCTGTTTCAAGAGTCATGAGTTTATGATCGTTCATATGTTATGAGTTTTGAATCAATATTTTTAGTTTTAGCTATATCATTGATTTGATTAATTGTTTAATTAGGATAGTTATATGTTGGACGTTTTAATTCTAATAAAGTGGAAATTAATTTTATTCGTGCTAGATTATTAATCATAGTTGGATAAATTGAGAATCTGGCTAGGTAAATGGCTTAGGAACAATTCTAACACCCCAAGTCATTTTTTTTTTTTTTTTTGGGTTCAATTAGCCAAAACTAAATTTTAATACTATCGATAATTAATTCACAATCGACCTGTGTGATCATTTCTTTGACTAAATTCGTTTTCAATCCATGAAACTTGCTACTAATTGCTTCTATAATTTTAAAATATGAAAAATCCAAATCCACATTCAATTACTTTTATTTATTCCATTTACCTTTAAAAATCGATTCAATATTATCTTCCCGTGGAATCTAAACAAATTTGTTTTTTTCACCTCCTTGAAACTCTTTTAATACCAAGGTCAATCTAGTCCCTCAAGAAACAGAGTGAAGATGTTTTGCCTTCCATTTTTATGTTGGTGAACTTCCCTAATGACTTCAAAGAAGATTAACATGTTGTAGTTGTAAGTAATGTTGGCCTGAACTTGGAGCACAGTGATTAAAATTTGTCAACGACCAATTAGTCGTGATTTTAAATTAACATCTAGAACACCCGCTTCCATTTAAATATTGTACTTCAAAAAAAAAAAAAAAAATGGAAGTCGGAGAAGGAAGAGAACTAATTGTGCACTATTGTTAAAATAGAATGGCAATTTGGAATCTCCTTTCATTAACAGCCAACACTTACTCTGTAAAGTTGGAGGAAACAGCTAAGAAGAGGTGGTTGAATATTACAAGTGTGCAAACAAACCTTAATCTGAGCCACTAGGAAGTAACTTGGCTGCGCTAGTTGTGCCCGTACTGACTCTTCTACTGGCTGCAGAAATAACTCGCGATGGAGAAATAACTTCAGCAAAAGATATGTTATAAGAATCAGCTCCTAAGCGGCTTTGCAGCCACCCTTTGCTGCCGGAGAAGCCATCGGCCACAATCCAGGTGTTGTTGAACCCAAGTTTTGTCAGAGTTCTAGCAACTGTTTTAGCTGAGTCCGTGTACCTGAAATACGGAAACAGAATCCATGCTCATGAACGCCAAAATGCTAAGAGAAACAAGAGTAGAGAACTCACGAGTCCAATATCACGATGTTGGAGCCTTTATTGATCTTCTTTAGATAAGAGATCTTCAGTGCCACCAATTCAGCTTCCACTTTCTTGACATTTCTGACAAGATTTCTGACCTTACTGGGCAGTTCTTCTAAGCTGAGACAGTGAAGTTTATTAGGCCCAATGCCTCAAAAATCACTAGTCTACAAGGCATCTCAAACGGATGGATCATTGCTTGCTTTTCCACATCCGTTTTTGTTATTTTTGGTAAAACTCAGCCACCGAGATGATCCTACTCAATCCAAAAACCGTAAAACAGCCCCATTATGCATTTCTGGGAGCCTTGGTAAGCACCCGATTATTATTTTCATTTTTTTTAAAAATAGTTATATAGTTTAATTGTTACAAAAAAAAAAAAGATACTGAATAACTACCACTGAGGCCTACTACCTAGACAGCTTAGGCACTAGGTCCTACAGCCCTATTAGAGCTTAACATTTAACAAGGTTTGCCCCTATGCTTTTGAAGTTACCTATTAACTATCTCCATTCCAAGATTATCTTCCACATTGTTTAAGGTAGTTGATTTCCATACCAATGAACTCCCTGAGATCCTGATCGACAAACTTCGATACTTATAATCTGCTGAAAGGATCAAGATGGGCTCACCGGTCTAAAATCTAAATATTTATTGATACAAGTTAGTTTAACTGTGATAGAAAATGGCGTAGCCCTCACCCTGACTTCAAAAGTGTTAACTTTTTATCACCTACAGCCAGAATGCAAGGACACTAATTTGATCTCCCCATTTAAAAAGGCATTTATAGCAAGAAAACAGAGGAGGATTAGGAAAAAAAAAAAAGAAAAGAAAAGAAAAAAGCACTACTAAAGAGGAAAATAGACAATCAAATAAGTTTGAGAGCAAGAACCAAGAAAATTGTGACAATGATAGTAATGAGACTGCACTCTGATAGCGTTTTATGCAAAACAAAACGACTAGCAAAGAATATACTCACGGGATTGATATCAATTTATTTTTAGCATTGGAGGGAAGGCGAGGAACACCAGCCTTGTTTTTATCCTTCTCTGACCGTATATCAACCAAAATGTAATCCTTTGTGGACATCAGATCCAAGGTTTGAGCAGGAGTTAGGTCACCTAGATAATAGCATCAAGAACCCAAATGAAAGTTATTGATAAAGGAAATTATGAAAGAAGAGATGAATTTTTCTTTGAACCATGTTTTGATTGGTTAAAGGTGTCGATTTGAATCATGTCAACCTTAACAACACTGCAAACTGCTGATATAATTTGAGGATGCATAAACAGCTAATTTATAAGCATGACTTTATTCTAAGTGTAAACTATAAATTTTACCCTATTGATCAACAATAAAATATACTCCAATATTACTTCTGTTAGTTACAAATACGGTGATGGTTAACAAAGTTCAAAATACGGTGAGTCACACATTATATTTTCAACTCGAGAGTTGGAAAGTGATTATAGATTTTAATGAATTAAGAGATAAAGAAGTGGTGGAAGTGCAGGATATATGTTTTTGCTTAAAAGGAATTTTTCTTTTTTAAGTTTAAGGGCTTCATTTAGCAATTTTAAATACCATATCATACAGAAATGAAATAAATTTTGATGTTGATCGATACATTGCAATAAAAATCATAGTTTTTCCTACATAAAAACACATCAAGGGCTTCTCAGATTATCTATTGAGCCATGAAATAAAATCATGCAAAATTTCATCTCGTGTCTGATGATATATCTTATTATAGCAGAAATCTATTGAAAATATAGACAAGTTACCTCGGTAACCTCGAAGGTTGAAGGAGATGGCAGAAAAAACGGGAGGAAGTAAGAGATAAGCAACTACTAATGCACCACCAGATGCCAAAATTACAACAGGATCGGCTGATGATATGGTTTCAACAGTGGAAGTGGCAATGGGTTTGGCCTCATTTATCACCTTTGTTGTTTGCTGAGCTGCATCAGCAACTGTCTGCATATTATAATTTCATATTAACTACATTAGCATTCATTCTCTACCATCTCAAATAGTATTGAGACCTATCTCAATTCAATATACGTGTTCGCATAAAATTCTGATGATTTTAGGCATCAAGAAAGAAACACATATATGCAAGCATAAGAATTCGATTTGTACTTCATCTATTTTATTAATGAATAGTACGCGAAGTAATCAAATTTCATATTCCCTCATGAGATTTAAGATATGCAAACGAGTGAATAACCACAGAATGTTCACTACAATGAAAAAATGCGTCCATGATTCAACGGGAATACCTGCAGACCAAGCAAACCACTCTAATTCTATACGCAAATAACTTTGTTTTTTATTCTTCAACATACTTCAAAATTTAACAAAGAAAAAATTAAATCATTTCTTTTATTTTTTTAAATTAAATAAAAAATTAAAAAAAATGTTTTTTAATACATAAGAAAGTCTCGGATGAAGTGCAACAAATTAAGTGTTAAAAAGCATGGCTATAGTTATAATTTTCTTTTCTAAATTATAAATACAATTTAATTAGTTACTTAGAATTAAAAATGCAATTGTGTTTTGCATGTCTGATCAAAATTATTATGAGGCACAACATCATCAGAGCACTCATTTTTTGTCATGAGCCAAAGCAAGATTTCTAACCATACCATTTTGAGAGAATATCAAAACTTCAATATTTTCTCAAAGTATTTGTGATTGAAAATCTTACTTATGGGATTCTCTGTATATCGTATAAGACTGTTCATGAAAAATAAAAGATTAGATGTAAGTTGCGATTTGCAAGTTCAAAGTTCAAATTATACAATCAAATCATTTAAAATTAATACTATTATACTAAAAAACTCTCGAACCGTTGGTTAAGTAGTGAATGATACCTTAGCTGCAGTAATGAGGGGTTGAGTATCGATGCCAGTGCTCTGGAGAGCTTCTTGAGCCTTCTTAGAAGCCTCTGAGACCACTGGAGAAGCAATCTTCACGGCCTCCTCACCGGCTTGCTTTAATATAGGCAATGCCACATCTACGCCAGGCTTCACAGCACCCGACACCAACCCAACCACTTGCTTTGCAGAGTTCAGGAAACTCGAACCCACTCCCAGAATTTCATCAATTGCAGACTCCACCTGATCAAGGTTTTAAATCAAGGATTTCTCAATTCCCAACGAATAAAACCCCAGAATTCTCAGCATTAAATCACAAACAACCGCTCAGAAACACCAACATTACACAATCAATGAAGATACTACTAATTAGAGCTGCTGTTCCAACCTGAGTTAGAGAAGAAACAATCTGTTCTTTGGGGAAGATTTCAGCTCTGGATTCATCAGGAGCTGCGAAAACAGCAAGGAGAGGCAAAACAGCAGTGGCTGGCAGTGAGAGTGAGTTGGCAGCCGGTGCCGATTGATGCGACCTCGAAGATAATATCTTGATTTTTACTGCCTTGGGCGGCAGAGAGGGCGGTGGTGGACGCGCGGTGGGAGTAGCTCGAAGGGCCATCGCTTTCAGCCTCAGCGGCGCCGCCCTCTGAGAAGTGATGGTTGTGATGAGTAATGAGAGATGGAAAATGAATTTCAGCAGTGATCCGACGTGGCGGTCTGCTTTGGGTAACACAACCACGTGATGACACGTGGAAATTGAAGATTAGAAAGTTGGTCGTCGTTAATTCTATCCCTCGCTCGCATTGCATTTCTTGTACTACAGATTACAGACTACTAGTGCTAAAGGTGCCGGTGGCAGAGAAACTTAAAACTGCGTATACATTATATAAATTAGAGATATATGATATAAAAATTTGTATAAATAATATATAAAATTAATAATAATAAAACATATTTAATAAGAAAAAAAAAGTTTTGGGGTACAAGTGTACCCCAACTTTAAATGTAAATCCGCTCTTGAAAGGTGCGCATGTACACTAGTGTGTACTACGTCTAATTTTACTTACATATATTTTATATTAGAATTACGCCCAACAAAATAGTTTGTTGGCCCAATTAAAATCTTCAAGTATTAAAATTAATTTAATTGAACCCTTCAACTAAGTAACATAGAATACAAAAGTTTATGGCTAAGCTAAGATTGATTCAATTTAACTCTTTCAATTTTTTCACTAATGATATTTAGCTAATTCAACTTCTCAATTGGAAAGTAGAGTCTAAAAATGTGTTAATATCTAATCCAAATAATTATTTTATTTTGAAAAGTAGTCCTAAGAAATATTTAAGTTTATTTAACTATGTAATAAAAAAATTTCTAACTATGTAAATATCTCATCAACAAAACATGTACAGTAATAGTAAGATATTAATATTAATTGGAATAACTTTAAATATTTTTCCACAAATACCTAATTATCACTACAATTGAAGCATTGTAGTGAATACATAATTTCCAGCTTCTTTTAAGTTTTTCTTAAAGTTTTTCTTGTCTTATTTTTTAATTGTAAGAGTTTAAAGTTGTTTTTATGCAATTATATTAATAGATTTATTATATTGAATGCTTGTAAAAGTAAAAGGAAAATAATATAATTAATTGAATTTGAGAATTAGAATATAAAATCAAATTATGAGATATTAATAATAATAAACTCACAATATGATATATTCTAATTAAATATTTTATAATCTGAGATTTTATTCCGATTTATTAATATAATTAACTATATAATTTTTTATTTAATCTTTAAAAAGCTTAAAATAGTAAACTCATTATATAATTACATTAAAAATAAAAGTAAATCCATAAAATTAAAATGAAAAAAAATGTGTAAAATGAAGCCTGGAAACGGAAGTTTAGCTATCACCATCTATATCTATATATAATATTAAAGGAAAACCGTCTGCCTCTGTTCCTAACACAATAAAATACCCGCCCAATTTATTTTTGTGAAAAATATCAATTATATTACAAACTATTCTGGTTTTCTCAAATATATTACGAACTATACATATTATCAAAATATATTACAAACTATTAGTTTTGTTCCAAATTTATGACGGGAGCAAATTTCCGGCGACAGAAAGTTGACGTGGCTCGCCGGATGACACGTCAGCATTTAAAATTACACATCATCGTACAAATATATTACAAACTATAGTTATTTTCTCAAATATGTTACAAACTATTGTAAGTTTCTCAATTATATTACAAACTATATATATATATGTATGTATATTTCCAAATAAATATTACAACTATCAAATTTATTTTAAAACTACGACGAAAACATATTTACTTATATTTTAAAATTTTAAATTTTTAAATAAATATTATAATTATACTTAAAAATATGACATAAGATTCTTGAAAAGTTTTGTTAAAAAAAATAAAAATGGAAAAAATATTTATTTTAATTTTTGTTTTCCTTTTTTCTCTCGTCTCTCATTTCGGCGAACCAAAACTCAAATATTCCTGTAAATAATAATATTTATTGATAGTATTTCACATATGTCAAATATATATATCATTATTATTTGACCCTCAATAATTATTATTTTTCACATGAATATTTAAATTTTTTTTGTTTGGTGAAGGAAGAGACGAGAGCAAAATGAATATGAAAATTAAAATATGTGTTTTATTATTTTTTAAATTTGTGAACTTTTAATAAAGTATAATTATATGTTTTCAGCATAAATTTAAAATAAATTTGATAGTTTGAATATTTATTTAGGAATGTATATAGTTTGTAATATAATTGAGAAACTTACAATAGTTTGTAATATATTTGAGAAAATCACAATAGTTTGTAATATATTTGTACAATGACGTGTAATTTTAAATGCTGATGTGTCATCCGGCGAGCCACGTCAACTTTCCGTCGCCGGAAAATTGCTCCCGTCATAAATTTGGAACAAAACTGAAAGTTTGTAATATATTTTGATAAAATGCATAGTTTGTAATATATTTGAGAAAACAAGGATAGTTTGTACTCCCTCTGTCCCACTTCAATTGTCCACCTTTCCTTTTTTGTCCGTCCCATTTAATTGTCCACGTACTTAAAATTGAAAAATAATACCCACTCACTAATAAAATATTAATTTCCTCTATCTCTACTCGCATTGGTTATTGTGCCAAAAGCAAAGTGGACAATTCATATGGGACGGAGGGAGTAATATAATTGATACTTTTCCCTTTATTTTTTCATGCATAGACAATTCAATATATTATTAGATATTATTCTATAAGTTTCATCCATTCTTTAAATAACACTCCACTCTCTATATTTTATTATTTTCCTAGATACACAATTCCTACGTTGACACATCTTGAGAATATAAATTTATATTCCCTAAGTTTGAAATTTGAAATTCAAAATTTATAAATCTTAAAAATATTGTACATCCCGATTATAAACATCAAATGGTTTTGCGGTGTAGGGTTATTTATACTAAAAATCATGATATGTTCTCATTCACAACATCAAGACACAAATCTGCATTTTTTATGTAAATCCACAAGACTAATATTTATATTTTCTCTTCTTGATATAGCACTGATCTACCATTTCAAAATCAGACATTTACGAGTTATGTAATCAAGGAACATCAAAGAGCATAAACACAAGAGAAGAACAATATTTTCTTGAGGTGATTTTTCTTATTCCTTTCTATTTTTTGTCAATCTTCAAATAAGTAAAGTAAATAAAATGTTTGAAATGTACATTATTTCTTAGTTATGCCTTTGTCGATTACTTTTTTTTCCATGATTATGCTCAAAAATAAATTTTAAATAATATTGCATTTTATTCGAATTTGGAGATCTAATATTCTAAAATGTATATATATCACAAAACTTACTATGATGGTTGTCTCCAGAATCTACTGTATTGAAGAAGAAGGCTGAATGAAGATAAAATATAGTTGGATGACAACACTAAAAACTGTGCAACGCAGTGTGGTTTATCGTTCCCATAGAGGTAATTAAAAATCTAAATTAAAAAATTAAATAAAAGTTGAGTTTCCCACTAAAAGATGAGAGGCTAGAGATGTAGGGTGGGTGGTAGATGCCAAAACATTCAGATTTGGTCAATTTTTCATACTCGTTTCAAATTTTATGTACAAACATTTTCTTTAAAGATAAAGTCTTATTTGATTGTGTACAAAACCATATATATGAGATTCAAATATTGTTTAAGGCATTTTTAAAGCAAAAGAATTCAAACTAATAAAAATTAAAATATATTATAAACAAATCAATTGCTTCAACTAATTTTCGTATTTATATTTAAATAAGACTAGTATTGCACCCACGCGATGCGTGGAAATTTTAATTATTTATATTCTATTTGTAAGCAAATAATATAAATATTTACAATGTTTGAAATCATAAAATTGTACGATAATATGTATAATATATTTATGTAGTATATATGTCATATTATATTGACATATATTATTTTGATTAATTTGTAAATTTTATTTTGTAAGTCTAAATATTAGTTTTAATTTAAATAAAATTTATAATTATTTTATTTTTAAATTAGAATCCACTTTATAAATGGGAAGGGGTCCATCAACATGACTTGAACACATGTTCAATTGATCATAAATAAATCATTTAACTACTTACACTCCTAAATTGAGATTTATATGATAAGTTTCACTTCGTAGTTTATAATTTTTAATGTTATAGAATAATTGGAAAACATTCAATTTCTTAATATTGAAAAACTTTTAAAATCTCAACCTTTTAGATAAAAATCTTTTTATTAAATGGAATTGATTAATTTAAAACTCACATCCCTACTAGTTGCCTCAATATCTCGAACTAATGAGAGACCATTAAATAGATATTTAACTCTATGCATTTGTGCATTTTTATATATATTAAATTTTGAATTTCAAATTGATTTAAGTGCTATTTACTACTGTCACGTATGTTAAAAGTTTATACATTTGATCTCCCTCATTAATTTTTTAATATATTCAACCATGTCAGGATCTCACACTACAGTGATTGCTCTTGCATTCCACTAATAGCGTTTGTGATGTTCAAATAATTCGTTTAATGATGTTGGCCTTTATACGATATTTTTTATTTATCGATAATACATACATCGTACTAATTTGTTCCAACGTAATGATGTTTTCGTGTTTGTAAGTTCAAATTTCAAGGCAATATAGTTTCACTATTTGTGTTCCTGGGTACGAAATACATGTTTCCTCTTTGACTATTATAATATCAATGCTAAGTTTTAACTCTTCCACTTTGACTTTATTCATTTCATTATTCTCTCTACTTTATTCATTTCATTATTCTCTCCACTTTATTCATTTCATGATGTTTTTCGTGTTTGTAAGTTAAAATTTTAAGGTAATATAGTTTCACTATTCGTGTTCCTTAGTACGAAATACGTGTTTCCTCTTTGACTATTATAATATTTAATGCTACATTTTAACTCTTCTACTTTCTTAATTCAAAAAAAAACTTCTACTTTCGACTTTATTCATTTCATAATTCTCTCCACTTTGTTCATTAAATGTGTTGGAATAAGTATCATGCAACTCTAATTTATTTGTAATTTCTTCCTCTCTTGGTCTCATCACTTCATGTGCAATTAAATTAATAAATATAGAACTAAGACCAACTACATTTTCATTTCCTATAATCAAATATAATCGACATTTTCATTTGTCATTATGTGGACTTAACATATTTAGAAAACGTAATATTTTTTTATTTATGAATCTTTTTCATTAACTATAATTCGTTAATGACATAATCATAATATTAAAAATAAAACTTATCCATTTGGAAAACATTTTAAATGTCACCTTCTTTGTTTATTTCTCAAAAAGCTTTATCATTATAGAAGATATTTAAAACTATTCATCATTTATTTTAAAAGTATTATAAGTTGAATAGAATAATTAAGGGAAAACTATTTATATGATAAAATTTTTTATAGCTGCAATGTAAGGGAAAATAAAACACAATATAAATCAATTAGAATTAATCATAAATACCGAATTAGATGTTCACATCTAATAAATTAAAGGAAAGAAAAAATATATATGCATTTTTTATGTACTCGATTTTTTCCTTCTTACAAACCTTAAAATTTTCACTCCTTTATTACTATCAAATTTTTATGAATACATGAAAATACACTAAGAATCTAAATAAACAAATATAAAACAGAATTGATTCTTTTGAAATATTATACAATGAACAAAGAAGAGCCTCATTCAACATTTCATTGAAAAACTATATGAACATAATAATAATAAAAAAAATCATTGTATCATTTATGTTGGATGAGATCATTGCTTGAATGACCATCTCTGCTTGAGAGTACATGAATTCACAATAGCTTAATTCACACCTGACGAACAACTCAGACCGAGCCAAAATCTTGTAAAGTAACCTCTATTTATCCTAAAGTGTATAAGCCAATGAATACAATCAAACTAATTATTGCAGATAAGAACCTAGACATAGATAATATTGTAAAGAAAGTTATACTGGAATTTCTCAATACAAACACTTACATACCGTACAATATATGAGTGATATGTGTCTAAGGTATTTATACTATTTAGTTTGGTCATATTATAGAAAATAAATAAATGAATCCACAAATTATGTTCATAAGTTGCATAAAATACGTAATTGAATATATTTTGTTTATAGCTTTTATTTTGTTCCATTCTTTATGTACTAACTTAAATATTAATGATGGATGGTGGATTTTTTAAAAATTAATTG
>JAPKLW010001326.1:202663-215039 GCA_026898455.1 Plectranthus barbatus | reverse complement strand
ACTATAAATTGTGTGTTGTCTTGTTGTTACTGCTTTTCGAGCTATTAAGTTTTAAAACCTAGTAACCATGTTACTAGTGTATAACTGAAAAGGTAACCTAAGAAAACCTTAACGAAAAATAAAGTTGAGAATAATTTAAATACAAGAAAATGTAATCTATTCCGCTGCACTTCGTGTGTGTACTTTATTGTAACCACGACGACTCTGATCATAAGGGACCAACAAGGGAGTTTGCAGAACAAATAAATGTCCAAAAGAATCCAAGAGCTTGACAATGTCACTTTTCCATCCAGGAAAATTCGGACCAGTCAAGGAATTGTGTACGATTGAATTGATGAGCGATGCACTAATAGACATATCTGAAAACAAATAAGCGAATTAAAGTTAGCACATACTAAGAACAATTGAAACAAATATGCATAGAACCTTTAGATAAAACAATGCAATTTGCTTCCTCCAATTGCCCAAGCTAATTTACCGCAAGCTACCCGAGTAAACGCTTACGGCAAACGCTCAACCAGACCAAAATAGGTCCTTTAATTTCTCTCCATGCCAGGTATCCGCCGACAAAAGAAATTAATATTGGAGATCTTTAGACCATGTTCACCTATCCGTAGCAAGGACATCACAAATGAGTTATACTCCAGGCAACATCTAAGCCAGATAAACCACAATCCTAACTCCGGATGATAAAAGGCGATTTGGCATACGTACTCGACCCATACCGCATGCCCTTTACATCCTTTGTTATCCCATTTAGATTAATCTTAGAGGCTTGTGAGAGTTGTCTCAATGCAAGCTACGCGAGAAGACGTTTGCTTAGAGGCTCCCACTTCTCATCTTAAAATACATGTTTTATTTGGAAACCTCATCACATTAGAACTGGTATGTTACTTATAACACAAGCTACCCGAGTAGACGTTTACGCTTCAAAATACCTTACTTTTAATGAGAAGTCGTATTTGTGGAGGTCTAATGATCTTGGTTAGAAAAGAACCAAAATCCAGCTTAGTATTTTTAATTCTAAAGGTTTCATGCACACACATTATTTTATGTTGCCATAAATTATGTCATATCTAAAATTCCATCATAAATTAATATGAATCCTGGAATTTATAGACACAATTTTAAACATAAAATAAATCACATAAAGCATGCTTGATAATCTAAAAATTACGCGCATATAATAAATCACATCAATACGAGAAATAATTAAATAAACAAATAAAATTTCTTGTGGCCCCTCAGATGCGATTACAACTGAAAAATAATTAAATCTAATCTATTACAAGATTTATTTTCAGTAAAGATCTTCAAACTGGGCCTCCATTGGACTTGAAATCTGATTTGGATTGGGAAATCAACATTTGGGCTTCAAATTAGGGTTTCTGGCCCAAACAATAGCCAAACCCTAATTTCTGACTGCGGGCCACCTCCGGGCTGACGGACCCGAGCCACGGCCCGGGCAGCAAACCCTAGCCGCAGCCAGCCACCACCCTACACATAGCCGCTGCAAGCCCACCTCCCGGCGTCGACATCGTGCAGGCCACAATGCCGGCCGCCAGCCACAGCCCAGCCACGTCGCCGATCGCAGGAGTCGCGCGCACACCCTTGGCGTATGCACAGCAGTCGCAGCGGGTGCTGCGTTGCCTCCCTACGCAGCGCACGACCACCACCGTGCTTCGCTGCATCCATCCACCACTGCGTGGTTCAGCTGCGTCGCTTGACCAGCACCACCGTGCCGTCCGCCATGACCGTAGACCAACCGCAGCACTGCCGTCACCCCGCGTGCAAAAATGACCGCGAGTCGTCTTCCCCACCGCGCGCAAAGGCCGCGAGCAAGAAGGGCAGCGGTGGAACCCTAACCACCGCCAGCCTCGTCCACCGCCTCCAGAGCCCTCGCCGGACAGGGAGCTCGCCGGGAAACGAGCGCAACAGCCTGAAACAGGTGCGACCCAGCCACAGGTAGAAACACTAAGTTTCTGCCCGCCGCCACCACCTGCCACTGCCGCCGCCGCCGGCCGTGCCGCCGCCGTCGCTTGCTGGTGGACTGAACTGAACTGGAACTGAACAGATGTTGGAAACTGAACTGTTGTCATGTTCTTCGTTCTTCGTTTCTCCAGATCTCAGATTTTACAGATTTGAAAAAAAATAAAAAATACAAAAAAATAGATGTAAATCTATTACATGATTTTTCCTATCAAATCCAACCACAGATTTTCTCGTGGTGAAAAACAGATCCAAAAACGAGAAGGCCACGAGAACAAAAACATCCACGACAATTTAAATCCATCCATGAACATACATATTTATTTAATCTCAATTTATCCAAGATAGAGCATAAGAATATGAAACTCGCTCTGATACCAATTGTAGGGTTTGAGTCTACGGTGGAGAACATGAGTTGCCATTAATTAAATTCTTGCTAAGGATCGTTCTTAGGATACCAGAAATAAATTTCAATTAAATAAACCATGCGAACCTATGCATGCTCCTACAAAATTAATTGCAGAGGATGGAATTTAGGAATACCTGATCTTCAACGTTTGATCTACAGATCTAAATCGGAGAATAAAACGATGAAGTAAATCTGGATCTGAATCTGAACAATGGCAATGGACAGTTGTTCCTGTAGATCTGATCTTCTGACCTGTTCCCTTGCTCATTGTAAATCTGGTGAGGATTATCTACCAAGTTGGATCCGAGATATGGAGAAATCGATCAGTCTCTCCCTCCGAATTAGCCGCTGCCGTTCTCTCTCTTTTTACTCAATATCCTGAATCTCTTAATATGATCTGATAAAGAGAAGGCCTATATATAGTGTTAGGGTTTTGAGAAACCCTAACCTTAATGGGCTTGAGTAGTTCATGGGCCAGATCAGGGACCAGATTCAAATAATAAAGTGGGCCCTCTTTATTAATTAATTCTTCCTTGTTCAACCCAGAACATAATTAATTAATAAAACATTGTTCTAATCTTCACCACGGTAACAATGCTGACTCGCCCCTTTATTACCACGTTATTAGGAACGGGTTGCACCAAACTAACATGATCCACATATTTAAGGTTTTAGACATTCATTAATTAATTTGGCTTATGACAATCAACCATAATTAATTAATCTCTTATTTCCTGAGTAATACCACTCACTCCTTTTTCACTTATGCCTGAATTAAATAATTCAACCTGCAGGGTTTAGCATAATGAACCTTGTGAGCTTCTCAGGGAATGTCACCATCCTGAAACGGATATGCTTACCTAAACGTCCAGCCTAAGCAGGCCACACAAAAATTGCCAACACCCAAAATACGGGTGTAAGAGTACATGTAAGACTCACCACCATGGTAAATCAAAGTGTGGTCAATCTGTGTGTGCCCCTTATCCTTCAGTTAGGTTTAAGATCATAAGAAGTATGTTAGGGATCCGGCTCATTCATATGTCAATGAGAATGGCACATCCCATTGTTGATCCCATCAATACATAACCATGTACCGACACATCAAGTAGCTAGGATAAGCTCACTTATGAACCGATGTGCCGCAACTTAGACCGACAGCCTATCCAGGGACTGTCTCACCTGTGATACTGTTTATATCTCGCTAGGTCAAACAACTCATATGATCCTCTGTGATCTCCTACACACCATATGGTCATCCCTATAGGCGAGATAATAGGATATTATGGTCCGTTGGATGTTTGTTTCATCAAACAGCGAGCATTGTTGTAGCAACACATATATGAAGACTAGTGTACAAAACACTTAATCATATATGCTTTCAGTATACAATCCTAACACCGAGTAAGGATTGATCGATAGAAAAAGGTATATACAAAGTTCACAAGGTTTTTGAAAATGGATGAACATGGTAAGGTCATCTAGCTACCGACGTAAACCGAAGTGCTTATTGGGAGACAACCCAATTTTATTGCTTTATAGATTGTTAGTGCATTTTCATTTTTGTTATGGGTGAATTTGATGTGTTCGTTGAGTTGTGTAGGCAGGAAGATGTTCGTGAATTGCAGATGCGATTGCCCTACCGCAAGCGCCGTGATCGATTCCATCCATCTCCATACCGAGATGATTGAGGATGTTTATCAGCCAGCCTTTCTTTCAAACTTTGTTCCTTCAGGCTAAGTCTGAGGGGATGAGATGGCTGTCGGTTGACTCCTACTCCCTCACTCTACTCCTAGTATTTCCATATGTTGTGTTAGAATTGATGTAGACTTCCTTGATTCGATTTGGTTGTATTATGATTAAGCTTGAATCTTGTTGAGTTTGATATTTGATGGTTGTTGGATGTGATTTGATTGGTGGTGTCATATTGAGTAATGATTCATTTGTTGGATGATTTGGTTGGTGATGTTTGGATGGACTTTAATGATTTTATCTTATGTTGATGATGCTGTTTTGAGGTTCGAAGTTGGTGAGGTTATGTTGTTTGGTGGATTGGTAGTTGAAATTGATGAAGTCTTGGTTTAATAAAGTTGTGTGATGTGTAGCATGCACAAATAAGGCCAATGGTAGCAGTTTGATCAAGTGGGTGCCGACGGGTAACACTTTCTAATGCTTACTCTACGCCATTTATGTGCATTAGTTTATCTTGTTATGCTTTGCTAGGTTAGTTATAGATCCGACAGGATTGAAGGTGGTGGCGGCGGGAATGCCAACTTATTGAGATGAGTGATGTAGAATGCCCGCATAAGGTCATTCACCGTGCTGCCCGGGTTGGGCAGTTGCGGGGCACTGTACCCGACTGCTGCGGGTTGCCCCCGTCTAGTTCCTGCTGCCGTTCTGTGGCCCGAGGCGGGATTGGCTCCTCGAGCCCGTCCAGCCACCGGGGCGACCCTTCCCTCATCGACTTCGATCTCCTGAGCGTTATTTGGATCATCCACCATTCCCTGCAAATAGAGTTAGTGCAGATTTGTTCCAGGGGCCCCACGGTGGGCGCCAAATTGTTGAGGTTCAAAATTACTGAAATCAGAGCCCCGGGAACATAACAAAGTAATATGCAGAAAATAACAGAATAATAAAGAGAAAAAGGCAACAGAATGGAAGGTAACCGAATACAATAGCCGGATCCGATGACCTCGGTCTCTATTGATCGGAAATAAAATACGAGTACAGTGGTTGAGATTTATCGAATTGCGAAGTGAAAAAACTATTCTTTTTCAGTTACATGTGTAAGTCAAGATCGCCAAATCGGTATACAGGGGTCATATATATATAAGGGTCGGCGAGTTAGGGTTTGGTGTAGAGTTCTTGGGAACCTTGCTAGGTTGTTGGGCGGCGCTCCCGAGGATATCGGGGTGGTTGAGTTGTGGGCGGTTGGTTCTCTCCGAGATTCCTGCGTGCTTGTTGTTATCTTCCCATTTCTCTTCTGTTGAGCTTCAATTGACCATTGGGGAGTTCGAAGTGCACGTGAAGGATTCTTTCCTTGGCATTCACACTTAGGTCGAACTGTTGTTGGTAGGGATTTAGTCTCATCGAACTGCCCCGCTGCTTTCTTTGTGGGCCACTATTCTTGACGAACCCGACAAAGACAAAACGAGTTGTGTATTGGGCCTCTAAGTGGGCCAAATATGTTCAACCCCAACAGTAGCTTTCATGAATGATTGGAAGGATTTCTTGAATTCACAACAAGTTGAGTATCGGTACCGAATAGAGTAACCTTCTCTAGATGGATTGCATCCTCTATTTATAGGTGCTTCTTGGAAGGTTTGAAAAAGAAGCCATTGTGAGACAAAAAGAACACATCCACTTTTCCTAATTTGCCACATTTTTTCTATTAGAGCAGGTGGACTTTTGCTGCTTCAATCAGAATGGCTACCTAGCCAGTCCGAGGAATGTTTGCTCGTGGATACCTGGATGAACAAGCTTTAAGTGTCATAGACTTTAAGATTTTCTTTCTTAAAGCCTGGACTAGTAAAGTCCTCACTTGTCTCTTCTTGCTAGTTGGGTATCGCCTTGCTTGTGACATTTGCAAATAAGCTCCACGCTGATGGACCACCAACTGGTGATGGCGTATCAGCCAACTTCCTCCAAGGGAAAGACGTTTTGCTTGTAAAGGCATTTTAGCTAGCTACTTTGAACAAGCTTCTTTGTTGTTGTATGGAATTCCGCCAGGAAATCTCCAAAAGCTTGAGATCAGCTCTAACTTACAACTCGATAATTCCTATACAGGACATTACAAATGCGGACTAATCTAGCTAGAGACACACTAACTAGTAGTATGTTTGACTCATTAAAACATCATATAAGGAAGGAATTTCTAACATAAGTTCCTAAAAAATATCTATATTTTATGTTTGAAGATTGTGTAATACCAGCATTGTTCATATTGCACTTGTTGAGAAGTCCCTCATTCATGGTATAGTTGTGAAAGCGTTTCATCTATGAATAAATAGTTATAATTAAAGATATTTTAAGTACTTTTACGTGTGTGAATTTAAATTAAACTTTTTTAGAAAATTATATTTTGATGAGTCAAACCATACATCGAGTCAGTTATCATTGTATAGAACTGACATAACTTAAGTCCAGTTCTGTAAAGTAAATTAAGTTGTAATCGATAGGTCAACTCTCAATCAGTTTATTGGAAGGAACCATCAGATAATAAACTTGCAGTTATGAAGAAGGTCTAACAGATAAGGATAAGGGATAAGTAAAAAAGAACAACAAAAAGAGTTCTTCCTTTGTAAGACCACAAGAGGAGATCCTGACGAGATTCCTCAGACTGACAAAAATGGAGACGTTTTGACGTAAAGTCTGTCACTCTGCAAAAGGTGTTGTCACCTTTTCAGGAACACCTACCAATATATAGAGTAGAACTTCAACATAAGAAAATTTAAGTCATATATACGAGGATACAAGAGAAAGAAATAGATCATCACTAACCTTAAAGAATTCTCTATTTTATTATTTTTCTGTATTCATATACACGAGACCCAAGCTGTCTATAGCTTGAGATCCGGAGTTCAACTATTCTTCTAGATAGCTGAGGCCGAAACTGCTTCTTAATTTCTCAAAGTAGTGCATAATCCTCAATCAACAACCTACATTCTGTGAAGAACTAAACATCACTCATATTCCAGCTTCAAGCCTAGCAACCTGTAGTAAGCTTGTGAAGACTTAAGTCATCAAGGAACTAGCAATGTGTTTGTGATAAAACACTTTTCCTGGAATCCAGAAGACAAAAGAACTTCCCAAAACTAGACAAATTCAGCTGCATCGTGTGGTATTACGTTCTTAGTGAATTTCCAAACAATTGGGCAAAGAGTGGACGTAGGATATTTGGTATCCGGACTACTATAAATATGGTGTTGTTATAGCTTTGTTTATCGCTGCTTACTTGATTATTTGCTCATTTGAAACTAAAAAATTGACTAGGTTATTGATCTGTGTATTTAAATTTATCTTAGAATATCTAAATAAATTTAAGATTTTGAATAATCCCGAGAAGAAATTAGTCAAGCTTATTATATTTAAGACTTTCTCCGTACAAACTAATAAATTTGGGATCAATAAATGCGGGTTAATTTCTTCAAAAGTTACTAAACTATTTTACTTGTATCAAACCGGATACTAAACTTTCATTTGCATCAAATTGGGTACTAAACTAATATTTTTATATTATTGGTGGTTTTGATTCAAACTTTCCTATTTATTTAATAATACATGACAATTATATTACACAAAAATTGTCACATGTATTAATAATTAAAAAACTAAAATTTAATATTAAATATTTTTTAACCTAATATTTAACTTTGTACGCACACTCTTCCATAAAATTAAAACTGTAATTTTTATTATAGCTAATTATTAATTAACTAAAATTCGGATTTACATGTTTAATCCTATATATCACTCGCTTCGCACACTTCCAAAAAATTAAAAACTTTAATTTGTGAATTTTATTTTTATTTTTAGTTTTTGCTGCCATAAAATATAATTAATATGAATAATTAATGTTTACTTTATTTATATATAATTCTTGTGTTACATAATCAGTGAACGTTGACAATTTATTTTAAATCACAAATGCATTAAAGAAACGAGAATTAAACAAAATGAAAATACTTAAATATAATAAAAACTTAAATTAAAACACTTATCTATAAATATTATTTATTAGTACAATGAAATTAAAACACTTCTCTACGCCCATCCCAAAAATCATGTTTATTGACAAATATGTTTTAAAGATTTTCAATATTACGGTGGCTGCTTTGTTTATATATATTAGGGTGACTGCGTCTATAATATATCTTAGGGTTTAAATATATAATTTTAGTTTTGAGTATTTTAATTAAAGGAAGGTCTCAGGTTAGGCACGCCTAAACGGTTTAGGCGGGATTTATTCATTAACCCAAGCCAAACCCTTTAATATACCCTAATTGTGGATTAACAAACCCTATTTGGAATGAGTGAACCCATTTGGATATGGATAAAACCGCCTAAACCGTTTAGGCGTACCTAACACAAGTTTTTGCCTTTAATTAATAATTAAAGACAATACATTAAGCAATCTTGGGTACTATAATTGCTATGTATAATTAAATAAATATAAATGTTTGAATTTAAACAATTAATAATATAAAATATTAGTTTGATACTCATTTTGATATAAATTTGATACAAATGAAATAGTTTAGTAACTTTTTAAAAAATTAACCCCAATAAATGCATTAAAAAAAAGAGTGGGTGCGAAAGAAGAAAATGACAATAAAGGGATTATAAAGTGAGATTAGAGAAGGTCACACTATAGAGTAAAACTAGTATTGCACTCACGCGATGCGTGGGAAGTTAATTATTTATGTTTAAATAATATTATTTTTTATAGGTATATATTAATTTTAAACACTCACACGCCTACGTGTCCCCGGGAAAGCTCAATAGTTTATATTTTGGTGACTTTTGCATGTATTCTAAAGTTGAGGATTTTTGTTTCTTTGTTTATGATAATTTTGATTCATTTAGATGAGAAGAAGAAATGAATAGTGAGAAGTAATAACTGAGTATTTATATTAATACAACAAAACTACACAAAATAATAAAATTACAACAATCTAAACATTGTGTAAAATTATGAACTTAACACATTGGATAATCAAAAGAAGAAACGCACCTTGCCTGTGACTGAGAGGTCATATGTTTGAGGGGACATCTGGGTGTGTGTGAATGGGTGTGTGTTTAAGATTAATGTACTCTTAATAAAAAAAAATGCAATTCTCTTAAAAAGAAATGAAAATAAATCTAATAGACTATTAAATCTTCGTGAATCCAAAAAAACATTCTTGGTTCTCTTGAATAAAAAGCCAACAAACGAATTGAATGTTCCCTGATAAATATTCTCCATAGCTCTCTCAAAGAATTAAAATGAAGACTAAAATGATTTTGAATGAAATAATTTATTGTATTTATAAGAGTATTAATGACTAAAAATGTTAAGTTTTTAATTTCAGCAATTAAAAGATTTTGATTGATTGATTTATTTAGGCAATTCTTTTATTATAATTTTCATATTAATTATATTAAAGTAATTGACATATCATTATTACAATATTCAAATCAATGTTACATATTAAAATAGTAAGTTGTGTATTTTGTGGCATGATTAAATACGGTGATTGTAATTTTTGATAATTTTTTGAGTAATATTTTGAAATAGATTAATGTGTCCATTATTACAATAATAAATTATAATCGAAGATCAAATCTTTATTACACTGTTACAATTTTCATACACTAAAAACACAATCAATTTTTTTAAGAGTGAATATTATCAAATCTTAACATAGGGAATTTTCCTTAATTAATGAAAAATATGCTATCAACCGAATTGATGTTTTTTTGAATTGATAATTTTGTAAATATTTTCTCTTTAATTTATAATTATATAATTTTCCTCTAATTGAATCAAAATTATCAATTATAACTTAATATTTTTCATACATGGTTGTATTTGGATTTAAGCTCAGCTGCAGTTTGTCCAATTAATTGCACCGCCTCTCTATTCCATAACAAAAGATGTATGATTAATATCATCTGATATTTGCAGTTGCAATTTATACTTGTAACTTCTTGAAAAATCTCTGGAAATATTGCACTTATCACAAAAGTATTTGTCTCCGATTTGGTGAACTTTCTTGTTGCACTTTGCACAATCTGGATAGAACCAAGATCCTATAGAATCAACGCTATCAATCCGAGCATGCATCCAAACATACCCAACCTGTAATGAATAAGTCGCTGAAATAATATATAAAAAGAAAAAAAGAAAAATGATTATAATTTTTAATGCCTGGAGGCCGGAAATGTGCCTTTAAATCTTTTATGCTTTTCAAATTCACCATTTTACTGAAATCATCATCAAAACTTGTGATGGAAGAAGTAGAAACAGACGCTCCATGTTTTTTGATCCATTAGTGTAATTTGAAGATAATTTTTTATTCAAACTACAAAATTTTTGTTAAAATAATGAATAGATATTTTATTGAAAAATAAACATATTATAATTAAGAAAAAATATACCTGGATTTGAAGTCAATAACCTCATCAAAACCCTCATTAAAAAAACATTTGTGTAACATTATATGTAGTAGAAACATGAACTTCATCTACAAAAAAATTAAACAATAAAGAAGACTTTTAACTATCAACATATTTAAATATATAAAAAATAATAGTGATAAAAGAAAGTAATAAAATAAATTCTTAATATATTACCTCTGTAAACCTTGCCTCGAGCAAAATGCAAAATAACTATAATAGTATTATTTGAATTATTCGCTGCAAAATTGACAAAAGTATCCACAAAATCTCCCCACAGTGTACAGGATATCCGAGCGCCACAACAAAATGTATAATTATTATAATTTAGGACAATGAAATTCATTTATAAATTATAAAAACATAAATTCAATCTAAAATAATAAAATACCTTTGGTCCTCAAGTTTAATAACTAACATTTTTGAAACACGCTTATCAAACCCCGTAGCTCTCTGATTTCCTGTATGAGCAACTATACCCATAACATCTGTTCAAAAACAGTGTATGTAAGAGATATAAATTAAATAAAAAATACCAAATAATAATCTAATAGAATAGTAAATAAATAAAATAATACCAACTAACATTGTGTCATCAAGCTTTGATAAATCCTGCAATGATGAAAATGGCCGAAAAATAAGTTTTAGATATGGAAAGTCATCCCTTTTTATTTTTACAATGACTCACAAACTTGAATCGATTATTGCATGTCTTAAACTTCATTTTATTTTCCTCCACTTGAACACTTTGAACAACATATATTTCACCCTCTATAAAAAGGTTCTCAAACCTTTGATAATCTTGGTGTCGTATCGTACTGTGTATACGATCTCCAGCATGATCATGAAATATAAGTTCATATGAACTTACATTTTCCGGATTCCCAAACATGGGTTGATGATAAAATCGAACAACCCTCAATTTCAAAATAAGGTCGCTCTAGTACGACCAACTCCATTGATTCGACTTATTAAACTATAATGAGATGACATGATGTGAAAACTACTATGAATATATTTGGAGATTACTATATGAAAGAAATTTGAGTGCAAGCATATTTTTTTTACTATATATAAGCTACGAAACATTAATTGCTAACATTATTCACTCACCATAATATATCATAAATGCCTCATGATAAATAATATTAATTAAATTTTTATCACACTTTAATATTCATTTATTAGTATAAATATTGAGAATAAATATTCATCATAAATGCCCATGATAAATAAAAATTATTTTACTATGAAATATTTTTTAATTAAAAACATTATCACACTTTAATATTCGTTTATTAGTTTAAATATTGTGAATAAATATTCAATCACTCATAAATTAAATGATAAATATACAATCATTCATAAATGTTATGAATATATCCGATCACTCATAAACTAAATAATAATTATACAATCAATCATAAATTAAACAATTAAAATATTATAAATAAATATTCATTCAATCATAAATTAAATGATAAATACACAATCATTGATAAAGGTTATAAATAAATATTTAATCACTCATAAATTAAATAATTAAATAATAATTTTACAATTACTCACCAAATCACTATAATTGTACATCAATATACGTAATAAATTAAATGATACAGAATGATATAGTAAATTTTTTCAAATAAATTTTACACTAATATGAACGTGGAGTATATTTACAAATAATAAAATAATAAATTATACTATCACTCATAAATTAAATAATTAAATAATAATTATACAACCACTCACCAAATCACTATAATTATACATCAATATATATATATATAATAAATTAAATGATATAAATTTTTTTTAGTAATC
>JAPKLW010001326.1:171618-202563 GCA_026898455.1 Plectranthus barbatus | reverse complement strand
TTTTCAAAAAAAAATTACACTAATATGAAGGTGGAGTATATTTACACATATTAAAATAATAAATTATTCAATCAATCATAAACTAAATAATAAATTATTAAATCAATTATTAATCAAGGAATTAATGAATTAATTAATCTAAATGTATTAATAAAGTGAATAGTTCAAATAAATGTAATTAAATTTTCCAATTTTGTCCCCAATTTTGTTTTAATATATATATAGATAGGAAATAAATAGGCTACCAACATGCGGGTTGGGTGGGGAAGGATCATGTCTATGCACACTTGCCTTCAATCCAATCTTAAATAAAATAAGCATTTTTTATATATATACAACTTACAATCTAAATTTATTTTAATTTTCATTAATAACTCCAAATCAATTTGAATTATAAATTATTTATAGCATATTTTGTTACATTTAAAATATATGGCGAAAATAAATAAAAAGCATTTTATATTTGATATTTAAAGTTATAATAAAAAACTTATCATTCACTTTCAAAAGTGTTTATTACAAATAATAATAAAATAAAAATATAAGAATTAGAATATAAAATTATAAACAAATAAACCAAGTTACAAGTAGAAATTGAATAAAAATTAAATTACAAGGAATACCAATTTCCGCATATGAAATCTCATAAAATTGAGAATTTTGATATATAAAGGGTAATTCTAAACGCAACCTCGTTTTTGCTAAACATAATCCTTTTAAATAATAAGAATTTAAATTAGAATATATTATTATAGTTTTTTGTCTGTAGCTCCCAATTTTAAATTATAATTAAAATATCAAAATAAACTGTGTAACTCCCTATTAGGGGTGAGAATAGGCCAGACTACACGACAGGGGCCTGGCCTGCCTAAGGCCTAGGTCAGGAAGGCCTGGCCTGACCCGGCCTGTTTGACAAATAGGCTAGGCTTGAGCTTTTTAAAAAGCCTACACACATAAACAGGCTTAAGCCCAAGCTTTAAATTAGGCCTTTTAAACCTAACATGCCGGCCTATTTAAAATAATATATTGTATAAATTATTAATATTATAATTATTTAATTTTGAATATAATATTTATAATTAAAAAATAACAAATTAAATTGATTGTTAAATTATTAAACACTTTGTTGGGCATTAAAAATTTATTAATAACTACACATATATATTAGATAGACCGTAGAGCATTATATGATATTAACCATAAATATATCTAATTATTAAATATTCTAATTATAAACTTCAAAATAAAAATAATATATTAATAAATTGTAAAATTATTTAGCATATCTATAATTTTTTATGGTCTAGATTCACTAAAGAATAAGACCTATCAACATTAAATAATAAGATAAATTTAATATTTAAATTATATATTTATTTATAATATAAAAATAAAAAATTATTATATAGGCTGAAATAGGCATAGGCCAGGCTAAGAAGGCCTATGAAATTTTAGGTAGGCCCAAGTTTGGCCTGGCCTATTCCCACCCCTACTCCCTATTTCAGTCTTTGTAAAGTAAAAATCAAAAGCTAAAGAACAAACGACCTCAAAATCTCAATTAGCCCCGAACGTCGGGAAGCTTGCAATTTATACAACATTTTGGTTGTATGGTTTTGGTGCCTTATAATTTCTTAGTTTCACGGTGACTCCATAATTATATAATTTTGAAATTATTAATGTTGTAAACAAACAGCTCTCTTCATCTCGTTGTCATCTTTTTTTTTTTTGGGAGGTTGGGATTCGTTGCCATTAATTCTTTTTGAAGAAGGAGCAGGTATTTTGCTAAGTTGCACCTCTCCAATCTTATTTTGATTTGGAATTGTATGGACAATATATCGACATATTTTTTTAGTTTGACACAAAATCTTCAAGGCAATGTTTATGTATGTGAGTTGGCTGCGTTTATAAAAATATTCCGTTGGAATTTTTAATTTTTGATAGTTAGGGTTTTAATTTTCCTAGAAAATAATTCTAAATCTCTATATGCATAAACTTTTTTGGAATTTTAGTTTTTATTTTATAGAGATGCACCATGTTCAAATTTGATATATATTAAAATTCTAAAATGAGGCTACAAGTAACATTTTAAATTGGGGCTACAGGGTAAGATTATAATTTTATATTATAATTTAAAATTTTATTTTTTAAAAAGGTTGTGTTAGCAATAATATGACTGAATTAGAATCACTCATATATAATATAAAGAATTCAAAAAATGGTGAGAAATCTGATAGCTATGGGAGAAAATATAGATAATCTTTGGAATGGGGATAATCATGGGTTTGAATAATTTTGGGTGGTTGGATAATCTTAGGGGTTAAGAAATAATTTGATTTTTTTGCATCCCTAACTTTCAATAATAAAAAATATGTAATTAAATGTTCAAAGTAATAAGGAAGAAAAGTAGAGTTTTAGCTTCCATGTGAAAAATATTAGACTGTATTTAAAAAAAATAAATTTGGCATGTTTTTTTTAAATATAATTATGAATTATCTACAACATTATACATTCAAAACTAATTCAGATAAAACTAATTACTTAGCAACTTTTGATTGGGCACCCAAATAAATAAAGATCGGATGAACAACCCAAGCCACTACAATTTCTCTTTTACCCTAATTTTTTTTTCAATTTTGTTTTATCATTTTCGTATATAATGACTAATGTTATATTATTATTGTTGTGAATAACCTAAAGAGAGATAAAAATTAAAAATACACATGGGATAAAGAAAAAGACACGTAGTTATGAAAGCGTTGGCAATAGAGTAATTACATTAATAATTAGATTGATTTGATTAAAGGCTAGGGGTGGAAATAGGCTGGGCCTAGGTAGGCTTTGCTCCGATAGGCCTGGGCCTGCAAAAAATTCAGTAAGCCTGGACCTGACCTATTTACTATCATAGACTTTTATAAAGGCCTTAGCCTGACCTTTTTAGTGATATAGGCCGGGCTTCTAGCCTACTTGGGGCCTATTTAATAATTTTTTTAAAAAAAATATTTTTAAATTAGAAAGACATTATTTATTTTATAAATTAAATATATATATAATAACTTAATAAAAATAAGAGAAACTATGTAAATCTCTTTCAAACTTGAAATAAGTTCTTGAATCTAATTCGGACTTTAGAATATAAACTACAAGTATAAATATTTAAGTTGTATTATATTATGAATTTAATTTTTTATATACAATAATAAATATATCTAATAGTTATATAACATATTATTTAAGTAGGCCGGCCTGTTAGGCTTGAAAGGCCGGATTTGAAGCCCGAGCCTAAGCCTGTTTAATTATATAGGCCATTAAAGAAGCTCAATTCTGGCCTTTTTACGAGATAGGCCGAGCCTATGTAGGCTTTAAGTAGGCTGGGCCGTAGGCCCCTGTCGGGTAACCTGACCTATTTCCACCCCTATTAAAGGCACACAAAGAAGGAAAATATTAAATGACAAATATGCCTCAAGTGTAGATTATCCCAATGTCGTTGGTGGTTTATGATCATTGATTTTAGTGGAAATATTTAAAAATAACCCTTTTCAATATTTATATCATGAAAATACCTCTTCTTATAAAAATATACTCTAAATACCCCAAAAGTACAATATTTGTACTTTTTCTGATTTTTGCACAAGAAATCATGCAATCATTGCTGAAATGATTTTAAAAAGGAGTGTTATGTTAAAAATTAATTCAAAAATGTTTTGTTTAAGTGGGTCGGTATTAAAACTAAAATAAGTCAAACAAATTAATTTTTTAAAAACATTGGGTCAAGAATCGGGTCATGAAGGGTTGTTCCTGACCCATTTCCCTACCACACTTAAATAATTGTTCAAAAATTGGGTAGGGTCTGGGTTGGGTCAGGATTCGGGTCATGAAGGTGAGTTCCTGACCCATTTCCCTACCACACTTAAATAATTGTTCAAAAATTTGGTAGGGTCTGGATTGGGTCAGGATCGGGTCATGAAGGGGTGTTCCTGACCCATTTCCCTACCCGGTACAAAAGTTCCCTACCCGGTACATAACGTGTGATCATGATCCAGTTCCCTACCCGGTACATAATGTCATAAAAGAGATCACGGGTAAGAATCTCAATCATGCATGCCAAATAACTTTACTTTTTTTACTAAATGAGTGATAGCATGTTACTCGTACAATGCAATTCACATGACTGAAATTACTACTCTGCATTGAAATACAGATGACTGAGTTCAGTACACTGTATTGATCAATCAAATCAATTATTGTAGAAATAATTTATTTACAGCCTTACATTCCTTTAGTTCTTTCTCAATCTTTTCTTTATTCAATCTTCCTTCAAACTTCTTAAACTCTAAATTTCGTTATTTTACGAAAATGGAGAATTGGTGTTCTGTGTTTGTTCACTATAATGGACAATTCGACGCATCTTGCAACTGTGTCGGTGGACAAGAAAGATTGGTTTACTTACCAATGACCAATCTTTCTATACTTGCATTACGATCCAACATTCAGTCGATTTTCGATGCAGAATATATTCACGGTCAGTATAATCTTTATTATATTACTCAAACTCGAAGCAACAGATTTGTTAGATCATTGTTAACGACGGATGTCGAGCTGCTCCGGCTCTGCAGTCCTAATTTGGAGCCCAATATTTATGTTATTATGAGTAATACAATGAATACTGGTGTTGGGAGTTCATATCGGGAGGCATCTCCGTACAGACCGTTCATGGCATCAAGCAGTCCACCGAGGTATACCCATTACAGTCCAACTCCGGAAGACCTTGCTCGATTTGGGTCTTCCATGTATTTTGATATGGGTTCTCAAGGCGGAAGTGGTGGTTCACATGTCCCAGATTTGAACTATGAAGCTCCTCCAGAAGACAATGAAGTGCCCGACAACAGCCAAGAGGCCAACGATGAGGAAGTCGGTGTGGTGGAGCATGATGACGCCTAGGAGGCCGACCTTGATGAGGACTCATCTGAGTCCGGTGATGAAGACTTCAGGATGAATTGTACAGTTGCAGAGTTTTCTGCATGGATTAGATCAGCCGGCGGCATGAGTGCTTTCATTTCAAATCTTATGCCGAGCAATCCTCTACCAGAAAGGTCTCAAATTCAAGGTAATTTAAATAATTGGTTAGTCCCAGTTATGTCATTGGATACAACTGATTCAACTGAGGTGGTGAGAGACGTATCAGCCATACTGGATCAGGAATTGACTAAGGATGCCATGTTCTGGACAAAAGATGATCTATTTATTGCTGTTGGGCTATGGCACATGGAGCACTGTCAAGAGTTTAAAGTAAAGCGCTCGAATAGCATCCATGTAGATTATATTTGCAAACAACAAGAGAGTTGCACATTTTGTGTAGGTGCAAGGTGCATAGATGGTTGCTGGATTGTCAAAAAGTTTCAACCAAATCATAATTGCAGCCTGAATCTTGCTTTCCTTGGAGCCAGAAATATTCGTTCGAAAGTAGTTGCAGCCTATTTTGCCCGAAAGATGCGTCGGCAAGGGCATATAATTAAACGAAAGGAATTATGGCCGAACTACAACAATCATTTGGCATTCGGGCTAGTTATGGGGTTGCACTACGATCACGAAACGCAACAATTTCGTTGTTGTATGGAAGTACAACTGATTCATTTAAGCTACTGCCTAAATACCTTGAGGTGCTTCGTCAATACAATCCGGGCACAATCACTAATCTGGATCTCGCACCTGATGGAACATTCAAACATTGTTTTGTCGCCCTGGGTGTATCTAGAAGTGCTTTCATGAGCAATTTATTAAGGCAGATTATTGTTGTTGATGCCACACACTTAAAAGGAAGAAGCAAAGGCATCTTATTGGTCGCTGTTACCAAAGATGGCAACGAAAATGTCTTTCCACTTGCTATTGGTGTTGGTCCAATCGAGAATGACGAGACATGGATCTGGTTTATGACTCGATTGAGGATGACTTTTGGATGCAGTGATCAGTTATTGATTGTATCTGACCAACAAATAAGCATTGCAAATGCGATGAGGGAAGTATACCCGGATACACCACACGGTCTCTATTTTTACCATCTCCAAAATAAATTAACAGGCTATGGTCCGACTGTTGTGAAGTTGTACTATCGGGCTGCTTATGTTTATCGTTTGTCGAGCTTCACACAAGCTATGGATAAAATATTACAATCAAAACTTGCTGCGTACGAGAAGCTGGTGTCAGTAGGACCTGAACGGTGGTCAAGGTGCAAGTGTCCAGTTCGTCGATACAATTTTTTGACTTCAAATGCAGCTGAGGTTTTCAATGCAAGGTTGTTGGAAGCTCGACGATTGCCTGTGTGCTCGATAATTGACACTTATCGTGGAATTATCGAACAATGGTTCGATCAGAGACGAGTTAAGGCACAAGGGCGAGATGATGAGTTGACTGAGGAGGCTGTCCAGAAAATTGCTCCATTGGTAGAGGTTGCTAAGACATACACAGTCGGCCGAATCTCTGGCAATGAATTTAAGATCACTGATGGTGAGCGAACTTGGAAGGTCGACCTTTCAGTGTGGACGTGTAAATGCTGTGAATTCCAACTAGACCTTATGCCTTGCTCTCATGCATTAGCTGCGATTCAATAAGAATTAATTTGATTTAAGTTTTTTATTTTACTGTATTTAATTTCAATAAGTTGATTTTAATTGAACAGGTATAAGGGGGAGAATTTCTACAACTATATTAATGGTTACTATAAGACGAGTTGTTGGAGAGAGATATATGGTGGAACTGTGAATTCTCTTCCACCTCAAAATGAGTGGGTGGTTTCATCTGAGGCTTCATCAATCATAGTATTACCTCCAAATATAACACGTCAAGCTGGTCGCCCAAAAAATAGTCGACGTCCATCCGGTGCAGAGCACTCACAAGCATCTAGTAGTAGACAACGCGCTCCTAAAAGATGCAGTATTTGTAGATCTGATACACATACGAAGCGCAATTGTCCTGATAGAGTGCCCGAAACTTAATTGAATTCTGCATTATTTATGTATGTTGTATTACTTATGGATCGTAAGTTTTAATTTTATTTATGCATGTTGTATTACTTATGGATCGTAAGTTTTAATTTTATTTATGCATCGTAAGTTTTAATCTTATTTTATTTATGTTTTATAAATTGTATTGTTTATCTTGATTGTATTATGTTTGACCGGATAAAAAATGTGTAGGAAATGGGTAGGAAAATGAGTCATGAACGGAAATGGTAGGGAAATGGGTAAAAAACTTGTAGGAAATGGGTAAGGAAATGTGTCATGAAGGGAAATGGGTCATGAAGGGAAATGGGTAGGGAATGGGTCATGAAGGGAAATGGGTAGGGAAATGTGTAGGAAATGGGTAGGGAAATGAACGGAACAAATTACAAATATCAAACATAGGGGTGTAATCGAACCGAGTCGAGTCGAGTAGTGTCGTGCTCAAGTTTGACTCGTTTAGTTTCGAGTCGAGCTTCGAGTTTTTTAATCGAATACTTTGATGTTCATGAACGTGATCGAGCTTTTATCGAGCCTAAACAAACTTTCTAAATTTAGAATATATTTAAGATTTTCATTATTATTTTGAAAATAATGTTATTTATTCCAAAAGAAATATCATATTCATGCTCATATTCTAAATATTTTTCATTATTAGATAGATTTATCATTATTGTTACTCTTAAGTAATGAAAATATTATTGTTATAAAAGTAATTATTTTATATTTCTTATTAATTTAAGCTAACGAGCCTGCTCACGAGCTCACGAGTCGAATACTATGATGCTCAAGTTTGGTTCATTTAATAAACGAGCTTTACTAAACGAACTCGAACGAGCTTTTATCGAGTCGAGATCCGAGTAACTCACGAACAGTTTGGTTCATTTACACCCCTAATCAAACAAAATCAAACAAAAAAATTCATTCATTCGAAACAAATTACAAATATCTAAAAATTCATTAGTCATTCAAATATTTATTCATTCGAAAATTCATTCATTCGAAAAAATTCATTCATTCATTCGAAACCCATTCATTCACAAAAATTACAAAACCTAACAAAAAAACAAAACCAAACAAATATCCATTAGTCATTCAAATATTTCTAAATCGATGACAAATATCTCAATATGAAAAATTAAATAACATACAAGACATGAATGAGCGATATGTCTCAATGTTCTCGGGTTTCTCAATCCATTGTCGGGTCGGGTGGCCAGAAGAAAACATATCCATCATAACACATGTATAAAAAGCTTCGCGTCGTGGAACCACAACATAGAACTTTGCACACCATGAATATGTTATACGTCGTGTATGAATATCTTGCAAACCTAGTGTGTTTTTAGTCCAATATTTACCTGTAGTCAAATACAATCTGAAGTTATCGATCATCTTTCGTAAGATCTCGACTCTCCTTTCCTTTTGCTCCTCAGTGGTTCGCTGACAGTAAGGATCATACACATCCACTTTCCACGATGGAAGATGTATCTGAACTGCGTGCCAATGCCCAAGAAAGTTGCAAGGTATAAGAAACTAAAAAAAAAAATAAAAAGAGTTAAACTAAATAATTTCATATGCGATTAATTAATGAAAAAAATAAACACTTAAATAATATAATATCATAATTGCTTACCGTATCAACATCATACCAATCTTTAGACGTGTCAACGTCTCTTCCCTCAATGAATTTCAACAGTGCCTCGGACACACGTCCTTCTTTTACAGCCTGATAATTAGTCCGCATTAGATCCTAATAAACAAACAATTTTATATTTACACAAAGTAAAAATTAAATATTAAATGAGGTGAAAGTAAGACTTACAAAAAACTTTCTACGAACTATCCGAATTTTAGAGGATTGTTGTTGATTCATCCGGAACTGCATGGCCATAGTCCACCAATCAACAAAATCCGGAGCCAAATCCTTACTTGGATCTTCAAGTTGATTGAAAAACTCTTGAGTAAATCTGGCCTCCTCTACCTGAGAAGTACAATGACCGGGTCCTGCAGTCCTGAACTCAATGTAATTTTCATATAACTCAAAGGTGACCCCTTCAGGACGACCATCATCTACCTACAAAAAACATCAATAAAAACTTAGAAACACATAGATTGCTCTATACATTATAGCATGATCATACTAAGAAAAAAAGAAACTAAACCTCCTCACTGGTAGCGGCCTGACCAAACTGCGACACAGACTCGCTAGCACTCGGTCCCCCTAACTCTCCAACATAAACCAAAGTCTGATCAGAATCCTGGGAATGCACGGAATGCTCAGAATGCTGGGGTGACGAGCTGCATATCTCCTCTAAGTGGTACGAGGTGCTCGGTCTGTGCTCAGAATGCCGAGAGGGGCTCTGTCTATGCTCCGATTGGCGGGATGCACTCCGTCTGTGCTCAGAATGCCGAGAGGGGCTCTGTCTAGGCTCCGACTAGTGAGATGCACTCTGTCTATGCTCAGAATGCCGAGAGGGGCTCCGTCTCTGCTCCGACTGGCGGGATGCACTCCGTCTGTGCTCAGAATGCCGAGAGGGGCTCCGTCTCTGCTCCGACTGGCGGGATGCACTACGTCTGTGCTCAGAATGCCGAGAGGGGATCTGTCTATGCTCCGACTGGCAGGATGCACTCCGTCTGTGCTCAGAATGTCAGGAGGGGCTCTGTCTCTGCTCTGACTGCTGGGAGGTGCTGCGTCTGTGCTCGGAGTGGCGGGAGGTGCTAAGTCTGTGCTCAGAGTGGCGGGAGGTGCTGCGTCTAAAGCCCTCAGCATCTGTACAATGGACACATCGTCCTGACTGGAATAAATCAGTCACCACTCGGGTCAACTGCTGTGTCTGCTCAGCCACGAGTCGGGTAAAATGAGGGATAACTCTCTCTGAGACTACCTCATTCACTATGCCACGGATCCTATCAACAAGTCTGCGCGATCTAGATGTCTCATGAGAATCCCCACTAGAAGAAGATCTTTGCTCCCTCCGACGAATGCGCCTACGTGAAGAAGACTCTGGTATATCATGCCCCGTAGCATTACCCTCAGTATGCCCCTCCGGATGCTCCTCCAAATGCTCCTCCCGATGCTCATCCCCATGTCCCTCATCCTCTATCCTCACAGGACGTATCAGGTTTTCAGGATACCGATAATTTACAGATAATGCCCTAGGCGTTTGAGAGGTAGTGTAGTATGCCATAGATTCCTCATCTCTTCCAGGGATTAAGTTACGAGAAGCTTCTATCTGCAGTACAAAATACTGTTAATAAAATGATATGGTGATTACAAATATACAAATAACATACCTGTTCTTGAGCAAAAAATGTCACCCAATTCACTGCAGCGGGCCTAGTAAACTTCCATTTTATAAAGCGAGGAATAAAGGTGGGGTGTTTCAAAATAGCACAAGCACCACCCAGCACCGGAATGGCCTCATAGGCCCAAATCTTCAAAATCATTTAAATGTTTAGAAAATGATCATATATTAAATAGTACTAACAAATTCAGTAAAAAAATTAAATTATACCTGTAATATCCAAATGGGACCGCCCAAACTCAATGTAGGTCCAAGTGCATCACTAGAAGTGGGGGCAAGGTTTAAATAGTAGTATAACGACTTTAAAGCGTAGGCCCCCTATGGAAATGAGTTCCATTTCCCCCAATCATCTACTAAAACATAAACCCAATTTTCAATCTTACGTTTCTCTGAATAGCCTAAGACGAAATACACCAAAGCTAATATATTAGCTACTCTCAAGTACAACTCATGGTCAGTGTTCTCTACATCTGCACTCTTAAATAATCCTAACAACTCCTTAGCTGTAACAGATTTACCATGACAAAATCTCTTAAATACTGAGGTCTCAGAAGGATCACAAGGAGCACATGGATCAAAATCAGTGTCTCCGAATAGAAAACCAGTGACTAGAGCAACCTCACCAGGACCAAAATAGATAGACTGCCCACCAATAAGAAACGATAAATTATCTGGTTCATTACTCGTAATTTGGTAGCTTAAAAGTTCCACCAATGGTTGCGATGCACTAGTACCATTTTTTGCCCAATGTAAAAGATTACCAAACGGCCCATTCCTAAAATTATTAACTAAATCCTCACACCCTATTTTTTCTAATGTAGTCTTAATGATATCCAATGTTGACACTTTGGTGCATAAATTAACCTTAGTAGTTGTACCACGTAAGCAATATCTAATCCATTGAACCTGCACAAATTATACTAAAATCTAAAAATACAATCATAACATAATAAACTATATCTCACATAATTATCCATACCAACTAAATTAAACAAACAAATATCAGAAAATTAAAAATTTTGACATATGTTAATCAAAATCTCACATATCCTTACCAACAATATTTCACGTATCCATACCCACAAAATACAATTTTTTTTTATCAATAATCAAACAAAAAATCAAATAAATTAATTAAAATTAGACATATGTTAATCAAAACAGCCTAAATAATTTCAAATTATAAAATAATTAATTAAAGTAGAAATATTCAAACAAATTAAATAAATAAAATGCAAGAAGAAATTAAAGCATTTGAACACTAGAACTCAAAAAATCAACGGTTGAAAGTAAAAAAAATTCACATACCTGGGCCGGCACCTCCACCATTATTGTTTCCCGACCTTCCCGACCACTCAAATAGTAGATATTTTGACGGCGACGCTGAAGGGGGGGACCAGATTTCGTGTTTTGAGTGTTCTGCGTCTGAATAATCAACAAAATAGGGTAAAAATGTACTGGGTCGGGAGATGGGTCAGGAAATGGGTCGGGAAACGGGTGGACTGGGTCATGATCGATCTGAATTGGCTGAATAGGGTAAAGTATAAAGGATCTTGAGTTGGGTCGGGAATTGGGTCAGGATCTGGGTCAGGAAAGGGTAGACTGGGTCGGGATCAAGCTTATTCGAGTCAGGATACAAAATTGCATACGGTCATGATTCGGGTCATGAAATGGATCAATAAACGGGTCTGTATAGGGTCATTATACGGGTCAAGAACTGGTTCATGACCCGGTATTCTTCCCGACTTGATTTTTAAAATTTTTAAATAATTTAAAATTTAATTTTGTGTTTTTTTGGTTAGGAAATTTAGTCGGGATGCGTCGGGAATTTTTATTCTAGAATTTTGCAACATTTTACATCAAAATTAAATCAAAATAAGTTAAACAATCATTGAATTCAGAAAAAAGTACAATTTTAACAAGAAACCTGGCACAATTTTGTCCTTGGGGTATTTAAGATACATTTTCATAAGAAGGGTTATTTTTGTTATGTGTTTTATTGATAGGGGGTATTTCAGATTTCGACTCTTGATTTTATAAGGATAAGACTTTTACATTTTCAATATACGGCCCTTAGATTTTATTACAAGTATGATAGCATTAAATGAAATTAATACTTTAATTCATCAAGTATCTATAACTAATATGATCTCATAGGGCTTTTTTTTTAATATTTGGTGCCATGTTGTAGATCTGCAACTGCTTAATTCTAAGATCACATGGTTTTTTATAACTCAGTGAAGAGGGTTCATTTGAATTTGAATTTATAATTTTTGGTACTGTTAATGAATTAGTATTAGAATTTTTTTGAACTATAAGCATGATAAGTTTTTTGAAAATTTTTTATACCACTAGTTTTTATTAAAGTTCTGACGAATATGTGATTTTACTTTGATTGAATGATGAAATGAAAATATTTTTGTAATGTTTAAAGGAAAATAGTTGAATAGATGTTAGAAATACTTTCCTAATAGATTGTTTTGATAAGTTAAACATACCACAAGTTAGTGTGTTTTTAGCTAGATTAATCAGTACTTGTAGTGTTCTATATAGGAATTATCGAGTTATAAATCATAACTGATCACAAGCTTTTGGAGATTTGCTGACATTCACTAGCAAAGAAGCTTGATTGGAGTTTGCTAGCTGAAATGTCTTTACCAGCAAGGCGCCTATCCTTTGGAGAAAGCTGGCTGACACGTCATCACCAGTTGGTGATTCACCAATTAGAAGCTTACCAGCAAATGTCACCAGTATGGCGATACCCAACCAGCAAGAACAAACACATGCAAGCCAAGACAAGAGAGGACTTTATAAGTCCGGACTTTAAGAAATGAGATCTTAGAGTTTGTGATACTTAAAGCTTGTTCGTCCAAGGAACCCACTGCAAGTCAGGATAATTGAGACTTCGATCTGATGTGTTCCTTTTGTCTCACAACGGCTCCAATTTCAATCCTCTCCAAGACCGCCAATAAATAGAGGCCACGATCCATCTGGGAAAGGATACTAATCATACCAACCTTCTACAACTCGGTTACCAATTCTATCAATCTTTCGAAAGCACTAAAATCTACAATCAAGTAATCAAAAGCTTTTAGGTTGTTATATCAACTTACCGTGTGCCTTATTGGACACAAACACATAGCAATCTTTGTTAAGTGTTAATCTAGGTCTCTATTGTGCGAGTAAGAAACCTTCTTGGAGTTACCACTTCTTCGGTGGTTAACTATAATGGGTGTATATCGCAAGCTGACATTCTCTCGAAGAATAAAAACACCCACGACCAGTTGAGGGAATGCGAAGGACTTGGCGAGTGAGGCAGTGGACTGGTGGATATGGACATTTTTAGCTAGAAACAGATCATTTGATATCTTTATAATCCCCAGCTTAGTGACTTCCAGATTGCGAGTCTGAAGAGAGGACGTAGGACAGTGTTGTCCGAACCTCTGTAAATTCTTTATGTCATTTGCTGTTTTTTTTTAAATTTCTGCATTCGATTTAAAACCCAACATCTCAAGTGTTGGAATATATAACTGAAAATCAACTAAGTAATGTATCGCTCGCTAAGTAACCAGTTTTCTGAACCCAAGCTGGTGCTAGAATCACTAGTTTGGAGAGTATAAACCTGCGAAACCCCCATTGTTCATATTACCTAACTCTGCTATGGAATCAACAAGTGGTATAGAGAAGTTAGTCTCTACAGACTAGCTATTCTGAGTCGCTTAGGACCAGATCCATTTTCCTGGCATTTTTATATGTCTTAGGGAGCAGGTTATATGATGAATATCTCGAAGTTTCTTCCATACAATACGGAGAAATCCGCAGCATGGAACAAGAGATCTCTAATCTAGCTGAATAATATCCATCCTGAGATGGCAGATGTGCTGGAGATTGGACTCATAAAGATCATGATGGTCAATGCTTGTCTTGGAGGCGACACTACCAGTCCAGATATGATCGAGATGTCGTACGTCGAATGGAATCTGGAGGACAAGAATTGCATCCAACTAGATGCCATAGCTCACGAGTTGATCCTCCCAGCTTTCTCGAAGTTAATGACAAATGACATAATAGAGTTCGATAGTGCGATGGAGGTATGAGATTACTTTTGCAGCGTGAGCCAAGAGACAAATCAAATGAACCGAAACAAGCTTCAGGTCTACGTGGATAAGTATAAGATCTTTTTTGATGCTACCTGGAGAAAGCATCAAGGACATGGTGCGCTCTAGAACAGATCTTAATGCCAAGATCCTGTCCAAGATGCCTAAGGACGACTGGTTTGTGAAGACGACCACCCTGAACGAGAAAGACCTCTTTAAGATGACCACCAAAGAGTTATTTGCTCAAATCCAAGCTCATGAGTGGGACATCAAGATGGCGAAGAAGAATGAAGCCATCAGATCAGCTACTAGTTCGCCAGGCAAGTACGCCGAAGATGGTGCCTACTTTGTGAAAAGGGACTTCCAAAATCAAAGAAGACCCAAGAAGCTCTTTCACTCATAGAGACCAGCGGGGCATCTAACGATAGGGGCACCCACCACATCAACCTTTTCCTTAAGGGAATGAAAGAGTTCAATCGCGGAACTTGGAGAGCAGATGAGGAGACTCTGCAAAATGCTGGAGAAGGCGAAAGCTAAAGGTGACATCCCTCAGTCAGCAGAGAAGATATTTTTCAAACAACCCCAATGCATGTGCTTTGAGTGCAACTCTCCTGACACATAAAGTTCAAGTGCCCTCAAGTGGGCAAGGATGAGAGAGACTGATTAAGGCAACTGTTTGATATTACAACATCGAAGACCGTCGCCAAAGTTATGCTCTCTAGGACAGAGTTTCTAGATATTCCCGGCCATGATGATGGGTTAATGTTGTCCAATGATGAGTTGTAGGAGGAAGCAGTGCTGGCATTTATTGTAGTAATTGGTGACGAGGGAGACGTTGCAGAAGCTGATGACGAGGACTACTGATAAGTGTGTGTTTTCACAAACTTATCAGTTAGTTTTTAGGTTATTTTATGAGTTTTTGATGCATTTTATATATTTTGTCGTGCATAGAAAGACTTTTATGCTTGTTATGTTTGTGGTGGTGTGTTTTGCAGGTTTTTGGGTAAAAATAAGTGAAGTATCAAAGAAATTGAGTTGGGGTGCAGCTCTGTGTCGACCGACATGAAATTGTATGGACGCGATCTGATCGCTGCTAACATGGAGGAGTTCAAGTGTGTCGATCGACACGAATTATATGTCGATCGACGCAAACTCGGAAAAGTCAAAATTCGGCTCAAATTAAAGGTATCCATTTTTCTAATCCTAGATTTAGTAGGATACATCTACCAATATTTTAAAAAGCCTTGAACTTCAAAATTTATAATTTTATGCCACTTTAGAGAGTTTTAGTTTTAGAGATTTCAGTAGCAATTTAGTTTATTTTGAAGTTGAAGGTAAGAGTCAAGACTGTAGGATTTTGGCATAAAATTCTACAATTGTTCTATCAATGCAATTTTATTTTATTTCATATTTTATCCTTTCATATTAATTGTTTTGATGAATATGTGTAACTAAATTAATCATCAGTATCTAGGGTTCTAAAATTGTCTTGCATACATGTTTATGAATAATTAATTTAATTTCCTTTTCTTTCAAAAGTTTATGGAATTCTGTGCATATTTTTCAACCAAAATCTATTGGCCATTTATTTAGGTTGCTAGTTAATAATTTGAGACTCAAAAGGTAATAATTATTAATGGAAAAAGAATCTTATAATGTAGTTTGATTTCTTGTCTGAGAAGTAAGAAAGAGACTTAGGAATAAATATGATGTTTTCTGGAGTTAATTAAATTGTTCTTGAGACCGAAAGGATAAATAAATTTAATTAATCAACTTTGTAAATTGTGTGATCTTGAATTTTACAATAATTTTATGATGTTCTACTTTGTTAGGGATTAAATTTGTTTTTAATTGATTTTTCATTGCATGTTAGGTAGGATAGGAATTAAACCCTGGAATCTATGTTTTTCGCTGTTTGAATTTAAAAATTTTTATTTCTCTGATTTTATTTTCAATTGCAATTTTAATTCTATTTTTGTTTTTAAATTATAAAACCCTAAAATTTGATCTGCCTATACAATATTTCAAGAAACCGTGTTTCAATACATAAGGTTATTCGTAATTTTATTCATCGAGGATCGATAATTTTATTTGCCACTACATTATTAGCAATGGCTAAATTGCTAAATAATTTTAGCGATCAAATTTTGGTGCGGTTGCCGGGAAATGAATAGAATTACTATTATTATTGATTCTTTGATTGAGATATTGATTTATTTTTTTTTCGCATTTTATTTTGAATTTTCGTGTTTTTTCTACCTCTGTATCGATTGACACACGTTCACATCGGTCGACGCAAATTTTTTATTCACATTGGTTGACACAACCTAGCGTCGGTCGACACACGTTGTTTTTCTTTAAGTTTTGTTTTGTTTTTATTTTATTTGCAGATTAAATTCCCTACCTTTTTTCTTGTGTAGGTAGTGCATGAACACAAGAGCAAGGGCAAGGAACTTGTGGAATAGAACCCAAATATTGAAGCCACATGCTGAAGGAACAACAAAAAGAAGAACCAAGTTAAAAGAGCTTTTACTAATCAGACGATGGCCGATAACGTACAACAAGATCCACCGCAGCTACTTCGGAAGAACAAGCTCAGCTTGTTTGAGAGATGCAGGCCATGACGGATCAACTTCATCAGTTGAACCTTGAAAGGAACAACCAAAATATCCGATGCAACCCACTCTTCGATGACGACGTTCATGAAGAAGATGAACCTCCAAAAGGACTAGTTGAGGATGAGAATGAGGATGCTATTTAGAAGAGGCACCGACCTAGGTTCCAGGAGATGAATTTTAGAGTTGGCATCAATGCCAACAACTTCGAGCTCAAGTCCGGATTGGTACAGATGGTGCACCAAAATTAATCTGGTGGCAGAGCTACAGAGGATCCATTTGCTCACATTCATCCTTCTCTGCAACACGGTGAAGATCAATGGAGTCAGCCAATGCGCCACACCATCTGGATGTGACTATTCGCATTCTCCTTGTGTGATAAAGCGCAACTGTGGTTTTTAGCATTGGACTAGAACCGCATCAGTACTTGGACAGAATTGCGGAATGAGTTCTTAGCGAACTTCTTTCCACCTATCGTCATCAAACAGAGGAGGAAAGACATTACCCGCTTTGCTCAGAGGCCCGATGAGAACTTCTATGAAACATGGGAGCTCTATAAGGAGCTACAGAGAGTTTGTCTAGGCCATGGATTATCATTGGAGGAGCAGACAAAGACATTTTATGAAGGGTTGAATGACAGAACCGTAAATCTAGTGGATGCCACACATGGAGACACCATCATGTCAAAGAGCGCTAGAAGAGCCATGTAATTCTTCCAAAAGATGGAGAACAACACTCATAGATGGTCTTCTATGCAACACACGCCTGTCAAAGTTATGGAACAAGTTACTGAAGAGGTGGACCTGAAGGCGGAGGTGAAGAAGTTGCGTGAGGACTTCGCTACACTCAAGGTTGGACAAACCATTGCTGCAGTTGATCTTGTTCAAGCTCAAGTTGAGGGGGGCTGTATGGACATGAATTTGTCCAACAAAGCGGTTATCAAAATAACTACCGTGGAAGATATCAACAAAATAATCAGACCTACAACCCAAAAAATACAAGAAACCATCTGGGTTTTTTTATTCAAATCCTGAAGCTGCGGAGCAACCACCGCCCAGATTTGCAATTCAGAATGGAGCTATAGGGGAGTAAAAGAAGCCAAATATTGAGGAGATTTTGGCTAAGTTCATGCAAAGCTCAACCGACAGAGTTGGGATATTGGAGCATGAGGTATCGAGAGTGAGTACCAAGGTGGACTGAGTGGAGAAGCATATGCAAATCATAGAAACTCAAGTCGGTCAGATTGCAAATGGCCTCGGAGCCCAGCACAAACCAAGCCATCTGCTGAGCAATACTCAAGTCAACCCCGAGAATCAGAAGAACGAGGTTAATGCCATCACTGTTAGAGGGGGAATGTCAAACGGGGGGCCAAAAAAGGTTTTTTTTTACTGAAATGTCCAAAATCCTAGGACCCTAGACACAAAAATTAAAAAAAAATATTTATGTGGACACTTATAGTCTATTCGTATTTAGCAAACACGAATCAATTTGATTTCTGAAATAATCAGGGAACAACAAACATGAATGAAAGATTAACTCAGAAATAATTGAAAGATAAAACAACTTAATGGAGTTTAGGATGTAGTTTAGTTAATTCGTGAATCTTGAACACGAATTTATTTCTTTAATACACAAACCACTTCCAATCACCACTCAAAGTATTCTTATTTTTTATTCATTTCATAATTATCATTTTTATTAATATTGTTGGGATGGGTGAATTCAATTATTCCACATTGGAGAAATAAAGAAATAATTTGAATGAAATATGGAAAAGATATGGTTTATCTTGTTTGTAGGGTTTGTGTTTCCTGATAACTCTGTAAGCTTGTAATTATGTTATTCACCTTGAATAATATATATCACCTGTGTAGGCTTGGAGAGTGGACGCAGAGCTTACACACGAACCACTATAAATCTTTGTGTTCTTTATTTTCTGTTTGTTATCTATGTTTGCAATTGTTTATTTCCAACAAATATACTATTTGTTAGTTCCAAAACGTCATAGTATAAACGTATGGTAGAAATTTTTTGTAATATCTTGGGTTTAATTAAGCGATATTTAGCTTGATTAATTAACGAAATAAATGAATTATTTTATTTTAGCCCTTTAATTGCTCGTCACTCAGTTTTCGACATCCATTATCGCATGTATGTTCGTTTCAAGCAAAAACATTCCTATGGGTATGTCTTGAGAAACCCTAAGCAACCATGCTGACGAATTTTACGAAGAAAACTCGTGTGCGATGAATCAGGATTTCTAGCATATTTTGGGTACATTAAAATCAACAACTTGCACCGAGAGACCCGTGGAATTTTTATAATTTTTCGAACTGTTGAGTTCAGGACGAAAATGGATTAATTCCAAAAATGGAGGAATTAAACCCACAAGTAGAACTCATGATATAGAGCATTTAGAACTCCAATTCAAACAAAACAAATCAAAACACAACAGCACATCTCTTTCTCTCCCACAAAAACCCCACAACACCCCACTTCCACTGCACCATAATATGTTTATGGTAATTATTTTCGATCATATCATATAATTTTTTGATGTTTTCTCATACAATTTCTTGGGCCTCGTATCCGTACAAAATCAAACCTCAACACATAATATTCTTATTCAATGAGTCTATTTTAAAAAGGTTTGTTTAATTAATTTAGAACTTATAATTATTAATGTAAATTGTGTTATTTTTTTTAAAAAAATTAAAAATTAAATAATAGAAATTATAATAATAAAAATAACAAAAGAATAGCAAAGAACCCATCACAAAACTTACCTTTTGATTGAAAATTTTATAGTATAATTGCAAAGATTTGAGAAATATGTTATAATTGCAAAAGTAATGATATCATACCGACCGACAGATCGTTAATTGTGTATAAATTCGACTGGTCCACTTCTTCAACTGACGAGCTGATTTCTTATTCTATTACAATTCAATGAACTTATACAAGATTAAATATTTGAAGTCACTCAAACTTATCAGTGTATCTAATCACTTCTATATATACGATCAACTTCATTTGACACATCAAAACTAATTTAATTTCCTAATAGATACCATCTTGATCTCAACTTGTCAATGGTTCGATTGCTAGTTGGTTTTATGCTCTTTCTCTCTAGTCAATAGAATGATTGTATCAGTTTATTTTATATTCATAAGTCAGTTCTTCCTGTTGCAAAGTTTTCAATTGACCGGACTGAACTATTACACTTTTAGAACCTAGAGATCACAAATCTAAGATCAATCATAGCTATAATCGACTTTATATAAACATTGTAGCTGAATAATTTTTTTGCATCTCATTAAAATCATACCAAATTCGTAATAAGTATTAATTGTGATTGGGGTAATTCTAAATGCAGCCACATAATTTCTAAATATAGCCCATTTAAAAAATAAAAATTTAAATTATAATACAATATTATAAATTTATCCCTAAGCTCCGATTCAAAATTTTAATTAACTTAATAAAAATCAAAATTAACATACGCAGCCCCCAAATTCATTTACGTAAAATAAAACCTAAAAACATATATTAAGATGGGCTACATATTTTAATTTCAATATTTTAACCACATTATTTGCCCTAACTTCCCTATAAATTTTGCAGTACTTTTCTCTAACTTTCTCCATAATTTTGAGTTCATATATATCCCATATGGAGATAGAATCTCCTCAAGAAAGAAATATAAAGGAAATAAAAAACCACTCCCTCATGTGTTTGGTTTGTGTTTTGTTTTCCGCCGTTTGGTGGACGTATAGTAAATATTCTGTGATCCCCCGAATTCCCCATTCTCTTTCTTGGCATGGGGTAAGATTCCTCCGCCACGGAGGGGCTGTTGGTTGGCCGTCTGTTCAATTTGTACTTGGATTGTGGTAATTCTTTTTTGTTGGGATCAAACATCTTTTAATCATTGCAGAAGATTTGATTCAATGGAAACTCGTGTTCTTGAGGAGATTCTATCTCTATTGGGGCATGAAGTTGAAATTAAGGAGAATGCATCGTCACTCATGAGAGAGACAAAATGACACACTACATTATTTGTAGTGAAAGTTAAGACAAATAATGTGGTTAAAACTCATACGTGTAGATCAAAATGAGGCTATGTGAATTTTGAATTGTGTCTGTAAGGATAAAATTGTAATATTATATATAATTTAAATTTTTTATTTTTTAAAATGGCTATGTTTAGCAAAAACGTGGCTGCATTTAGAATCACCCTTGTGATTGAGACCAACAGAATTTATAAAATTAATAAATCAATTAAATATTATTATTATTATTATTATTATATTGAGTTTTTGTGAACATGTATCATTTCAAAATATAAATTCTATAATATTTTCAATTTTTTAAAATTATTTTTATTTAATTATTTAACATAATAATTTCATGGATCGTGAGTCTAACTCGAATCCAAGCTCGATTCGGGGCTCGATATTCTCGCGAGCATATCAAATCAAGTATTATAAAGCTTGAGCCCGAGCTCAACAACTACTTGAGTGGCTCGACTTGATTAATATCAAGTTAATTTTAAGTTTTTCTCGAACTAATTTCGAGTAGCTCACGATTGACTCACCCCTAATTTTATTTACATTTTTTTACTTATTTTATTAACCATTTTTTAATCATTATATAAGGTGAAAAGAAAATGCTTTCGTTTTCATTATTCACGAATTGTTCTCGGGAATGGCATTTAACTAAATTAAGATCAGCTAATTGATAATTTGAAAACGGTTCATGTTTATTGTTCACGAAAGAGCTATAGGTGTCTACAGTTTGAATTTTTTTACCATTTGTTTCTACACCATTAAATTTAGAGACATAAACTTAAATCACCCAGCCAAAAAATCCAAATCAGACCCACCGAACACCAAGGAGGCAGAGCAGGTCGAGGAACCCGCGGAGGATGACTCTATGTCAGTCAATGCAAGCTGCATCGGTCACACAGAGGAATGGTGAGACTATCGCAGATCAGTCTGCATCGACCGACGCAGATCCACGCCGGTCGATGCTGACTCCCAGTCAGCCTATGAAGAGACCTCCAATGCCAGTCCCGCAACATTTCGCCAAGACAAAGATGAACGAGAGATATGCACGCTTCTTAGAGAACATGAAGAAGGTTTATATCAACATTCCACTAGTTGAGGCGCTGCGCGAGGTGCCCAGTTACATCAAATTTTTGAATGACATGGCTTCTTAGGAGAGACCATTCATCGAGCATGAGACGATAAATCTTTTTGAAGAACATAGTGTGATAATTCAAAAGAAGATGCTGCTGAAGAGGGAGGAGCTGAGACCTTTGACTATCTCGTAAGTCATTGAAGGAGAGACTTTCGGCAAGGTCTTGTGTGACTCCGGCGCATCCATCAACCTTATGCCGTTGTCGATCTTCAAGAGGCTGGAGATTGGAAGCATCAAGCTAACAACAATCTTTCTTCAGATGGCTGACAGATCTGTATCCTATCCAAGGGGTATAGGGGAGGATGTGCTCGTCAAGGTGAAGGACTTCATCATCCGCAGATTTCTTGGTGCTAGACATGGAGGAAGACCACAATATCCCGTTGATCTTAGAAAGACCGTTCCTGAAGACTGGTAGAGCATTAATCGACACTAGAGATAGGAAACTGACTTTCTGAGTTAATGACGAATCAGTTAATTTCTCCATCTACAAGCCCATGCAGAAACATAACTATGGAAGCTATCAGGAAGAGTGCCACATGATTAACTGCTTCTATCCAGTGATTTCTTCTCCTTTATGTTCCCTTAAATCTGAACTTGATTTTCTTGAGAATTGTTTACTGCACTTTTTAGTCTATTGCTCAGACTTGGATGAGGCTGATGATGAGATGGTGGACTTGGTGATGGAGATGTATGTGTTCGAGGAAATATCAAAGAAAAAAGAGAACAAACGGGAGCGATTGCTAATCCGATTTTGTCGAATATTATAGGGAAAATGAGGCAATGCCTCTTTGACGCTCAACGCAAAAGGCAAATCGACCAACACACATTTTTAAGGTGCATCGATTGACGTGAACAATGTGACGATTGATGTAGACAGAGTGGGCAACGTGAATCTTTCATTGGTCGAAATAGCAAGACGTGGATAAGGGAATTCAACCAATCCATCCACGTCAATCGATGTAAATCCTGTGTTGGTCAACGTGAAGCTCAGTCAGTCATCTTCTAACTCCGATTTGTCTGTTCTAGACCTCAAACTACTCCCTGCACATTCGTGGTATGCATTTCTTGGCCCTAACGACGCATACCCTGTTATTGTTTCTTCTTTCCTTACACAGATTGAGTTAGAGAAGCTGCTTCAAGTTCTAAGAAAGCACAAATCAGCGATCGGATGGACGCTAAGAGATATCAAGGCCTCTGTGCAACCTTTTGGAGAAGGATGTTTCTTTTTTATTTGATTCTGAATGTTTGCAGGCTTTCGAGAGACTGAAGAAAGCCCTAGTCACCGCGCCAGTTCAGACTTCTCTAGATTGGAGTGAGCCGTTCATTCTGATGTGTGATGCCAGTCAGTATGCAGTGGGAGCTGCCTTGGGCCAAATGAAAGGAAGGTTATTCCATGTGGTCCACTACGCCAATAAGAGCATGACTCTGGCGCAATGTAATTATACCACCACCGAGAAGGAGATGTTGGCGGTGGTCTATCCATTTGACAAGTTTCAGTCCTATCTGATAGGTTCGAAGACAATTGTCTACACTAACCACGCAACCATCATATACTTGTTTGCGAAGCAGGATGCCAAGCCGTGGTTGATCAGATGGATTCTACTCCTACAAGAGTTTGACTTGGAGATCAAGGACAAAAAGATGAGAGAGAATGTGATCGCTGATCACTTATTGCGATTCGAGTTTCCAGCTGAGGGGGATGACCAGGAGTTGAGGATCCGAGAGACTTTTCGGACGAGCAGATCTGTGCTATCGAGGATATGCGAGAGATTCTTGAATCCAAGATGCCTTGGTTCGTCGATTATGGAAATTATAAGGCGACCAGTGCTCTTCCTCCTAATTCTTCTCCCTATACTAGGAAGAAGTTCCTGCGAGACATCAGATTTTACTATTGGGAGGAACCTTACCAATGGTGTCAATGACATCATTCGCCGATGTGTCTGTAGGGATTTCATGGCAAACCGAACCGCTAAATCCTAATAAACTCGGACTGTTCATGGATGTAGAGAACAATTATCAAACGATAAAACCCTAGCATGCTCCTATGAATTTAATGCGTTGGATTTCAAGTTTACCTTAACACCGTAGGGTCTGATCTGATCTTTCTCATTTGAATTCCAATCCCTTGATTCAACCACACGATTTGATTAAAACTGTGGAAACAGAAATAAGAACCAGATCTAATTTCAAGAATTAATCAAAAGAAAAAGACAGGAAGAAATTTGCTCTCCAGATTAGATCTTCAGATCTGTATCCCAATGTTGTTCAATCCTGCTACTGGTGAGGATTCCACAGGACAGTGAATGTGAAAGCCGGAGTAGAATTTCTTCTCCTCCCAGACACACAAGCGCCGCCCCTCTGTCTCTCAAACTAGGATTTCAACTGATTTGAATGTTATGATTAGATTATGGTTTGAGAGAGAGAACTATCTATTTATAGACCTAGGATTGCAAACTCTAATGGGCTACAGGGCTCCTTTCAGCATATTTAATTTGGGCAAGACCTGGAACCTAATGCAAATAATAAAGTGGGCCTATGAATTAATTAATTCCGATGCCCACAACCCAAGACACAATATATATATATATATTAATATTAATTCTTTTCACCACAGAATTAATACTAACCTACCCCTTCATTACCACATTATGAGAAAAGACTGCATTTACTTGAGAATCCTCATATTTAAGGTTACTCGACATTCACTAATTTAGTGGAGCTTCTGAAAAGCTTCCACAATTAATTAATTTCTTATTTCCTGAGCAGTAATACTCAAACCTTATCACTCGTGCTTGAACTTAATCAGCCTACAGGACTTTAGCACGATGAGTGTTATTGAGATCCTCAGGGAATGTCCCCATCCTATTACTCAGATATGGTAACCTAACTCCAGTTAGGGGTGTGCACGGTTTGGCCGAAACCGGCCAAACCAAATGAATTTAGTCGGTTTGGCTGGTTTGAGAAAAATGATTGGCTGGGTTGGTTTGAAAAATCTCAAACCGGATGATTTGGTTTAGCGACGGTTTGAACGATAAAACTGGCTGTTTCGGCCGGACCGGCCATATAAATAATATAATTTTAAATATAATAATGATAATAAAATATTATTTGATAGAAATCTAAAATATTAATTATATTGATATATATATCCAATGCTTATATTCTTTCGAATTGCAACCCTATAAATTAACTTATATTTAATTTTTTCTTGCAAAGATAACATTATTTATTTATTATTTATGTCCTATTTATAATTAATGAAAAGCAAGATATATTTATATTAGTTTTATTTTGTGTATATTCTTTTATTAATATTTAATAATTAAATTGATATACAAATTTCATTGTTTGCAATATTATTAGTTGAATAATCTTCAAACCGTTTAAACCGGCCGAACCAAACGATTTTAATATGGTTCGGCCGGTTCGGTTTGAAATAATTATTTGGCTGGCTTGGTTTGTAAAAATTTCAAACCGTACCTATTGGTTTGATCCGTACTTTGTCCCTTAAACCGGTCAAACCAGACCTTGCACAACCCTAACTCCAGTCTCAGACTGTAATACATGAACTGTTGTTATTCAAGATGCGGGTATACGAGCACGTTACTCAGGCTCTCCACCATGGCAAGTCAAAGCAACAGTCAACCTGTGCATACCCCTGAACCTTCGTTGGGGTTTGGACTCAATCATGATTGAGATCTTGTATTCTCTGGTGTCAGACAGTATAATACATCTCAATGTGGTCCAATCAATACGCAATCGCACGTACCAGCATATCAAGTGATAAAGACAGTTTACTTCTTTCTGACTTTACTACAACCTATACTGACAGACTTATCCTTGTACTCTATCTCGGCTGTGATAATATTTATATCTCACTATGTCAAGTGATCATACTATCTTCTGCGATCTACAACACGCAATATGATCGTCCCTATTAGTGAGATAAGATGATATCATTGTTACTCTCATGTAAGTTTGTTTAACAGATAGGAAATAATGTTGAATGTATACTCATCGTAATAAATGCTTTCTGTATACAAAACCTAACAATCTCCCACTTATACTCAAAACATTACAGTCGCTATTACAGAGTATACAGTGCATCTATCTAGCCTAGCTATTACATTAACTACTGCTAGTGCTAGGCATCCACCTCAGACCTAGTCCACGAATATGTCTTTCATAAACCTTCTATGGCAAGAACTTTGTTAATGGATAAGCTAAGTTGTCTCTAGTGTCAATCTTCTTGATCTGTACATCGCCCCTCGATACGATTTCTCGTATGATGTGGTACTTTCTCTCTATGTGTTTTCTCGCCTTGTGAGTCCATGGTTCTTTCGAGTTTGCCGCTGCACCAAAATTAGCACAATGAATTATGATACTCTTAGGAAAACTTGGAATCACATCCAACTCCAAGAGGTAATTCCGGAGCCATACCCCTTCTTTCGAAGCTTCGGAGGTAGTGATGTATTCCGCCTCCATGGTGGAGTTAGCAATGCATTTCTGCTTTACGCTCCTCAAAGATACAGCCCCACCTCCCAAGGTAAACACATAACCTGAGGTTGATTTCTTCTCATCCTGTTCCCCTTGGAAATCCGAATCTGTAAAACCTATAGGGCACAAATCATCATTTTGATAAACTGGGCCATAATTCATAGTTCTCTTCAAATACTTGAGAATGTGCTTTACCGCAGTCTAATGCACCTGTCTAGGGTTAGACTAATATCTTGCTACCATGCCAACGACATAACATATATCTGGCCTGGTACACAACATAACATACATGAGGCTACCCACCGCAGATGCGTATGGTACAAGACTCATCTCATCTTTCTCCTTCTGTGTCTTTGGACATTGACCAATAGAAAGATGTACGCCAGCTGTGAAAGGTAGCAAGCCTTTCTTGGCGAGTTGCATGCTGAACCGGGTTATCACAGTATCCACATAGGATGCCTGGGATAAGCTTATCATTCTTTTCTTACGATCCTGTAAGACCTTAATCCCAATGATATATCCAGCTTCTCCGAAATCCTTCATTTGGAAATGTTCGGATAACCAACTCTTAATCTCCGACATTGATGCGGTATAAAAGTAACACTTAATCAAGTTAGACTTTCAATCCAAGGTCATTCTAATTCGCCCTATAGACTACCATTTACTTGCAATGAAATTAATAGCTAGGCAAAGCTTTCGTCGTTGAGTGTCAATTAACTAGGCCAAAAACATAACAAAACTGACATACATGAAGTAAAGCTCAATTCCAATCATGTTCAAATATAAATCCAATAATCAAATCAACAATTCTCTCAACTTAGGTAGATAGAGTATCAAGTGCAACAATGAGACAAGTGTGAGTGTTGTGTGAATGTCTAAAGTGTTCAATTGAGATCAAATCGTGTTGTAAACCTATTTAATTCCTAGAAGATTGAGCAATCCACCCTCAATTAGTTAACCCCTTATCACTGCGAGCTAACCTTTGATGATACTAGAACTCACAAACAATCACGTTATTGAATCCTAGACCACTCCTTCTAGAATGTGGATTATTTCCCTACGACCTATCTCCGCACAGGGATTGCCCTACACTATTCACGACGATTCCACCCGCGTGTTGGCTGTAGTGTTCACATCAAATACCTCCTAGGTTGGCTATTACCTACACCTAGGTGGTAAGGATTAAGATCTAGTTGTTGGGAATCATTTTGAGATTCTCCCCTTAGGATCAAATTTGTAATAGGTTTTGTTGAATCAAAGCCTTAGCATTTGGTCGATCATTGCTGAATTCTAGCATAGTCTAGCAACTCGTGTAATGTCTTGTATAGGGTGAATATTGAGTTGTATTAGAATAGATTGCTAGAAGCACTTCAAGTAGATATCAAAGAATGCTAAAGAAAATGTTTGCTAAAGCGCTAGCAAACATATGATAAAGGAAGAGACTGCTAAGAAGGATCATCTTAGCAGACAGAAGGAGTTTAGCAGGATGCTGAGGAAGTCAGCATCTGCTAGAACATTTCAGAGGAATCGAGTGCTAAACCTTGGTGAAGCGTCAACAGTCAGACTCTAGCAAAAGCAGACCGCTAGAAGAGAGTTAGCAATCAAAGGCCTAGCAGATGGTTCTGAGATTACTTAGCAAGGCGAAGCAGTCATCAACGAATGCTACACTCCCGTTCTGACAGAAGTACACACAAAGGACAAAGCTTTCCCAGAATGGTTCGGAAAGTACTGTACGACGCAGAAAGCGACCAGAAAAGTCAATCCACTCTTGGAAGAAGGAACCGTTGTGTCTAACGGATACGAAGATTCAAAAGTTGAATCTCCAAATATAAAAGGCAAGTCCAAAAGTGAGAGTCGACTACTGCTTTATTCACACTTTACTCACGAACTCACACTCAAGAGATTCCTCAGACAAACAAAGTGAAAAGTAGTCACGAGAGCATTTAACAAGATAAGAAGAATCTTTAAAGCTCTCAACCACCGAGTGTCCCCTACATTCAAGATCTGACACTCTAGTGTTTTCATTGAATTCCTTTTAAGGATTCAATCATTGTGATACCTTCCGATCTTGGAAGCATCCAACAGTCATTTCTAACTAGATCTGACTCCGACGGGCATCTTGCAAAAAATAGATAAGTTCAGGAGAGAACTATAAAAACTCCCATCACTGTCGGCGAAAGTCAAGTTTTACGAAGGTCCCGCCCTTGACTTGACTGTAGCTGAATTAGACTAAGGACTGCGAAGTAACGGAGGATAGTTGTGGAGTAGCTAGTTCGTAAGCTCACTGTTCTACTACACGAAAAGGACGATTTCTTGTATTTTGTATACTTACTTAGTGAAATTCTTAGCGTTTCTGCTAAGGAGTGGATGTAGATCTATTTGGATCGAACCACTATAAACACCGTGTTCATTTACTGGTTTATTACGCAAGAGATTTTAAACCTAGCTATCGTATTGCTAGTGTATAACTGTGAAGAAATCTTAATCAATCCCTAAGTTTAAATAATCTTCAAAGAAAAACATAAGTGTAAGTGACGTTAAATCATTCCGTTGCATTTCATGTTCTTTTTTAAACATGACGACTCTGGTATATCAGGACCAACAAGTGGTATCAGAGCAGGAGGTTGAAAAATCGACTGCTTCTGAGTCGCCTAAGACCAGATCTATCTTTTCCTTGCACTATTACTTGTTTTTCTGTGTCTTGTCTGTCTAGCTCAGGAAACTACATAAGGCGTGAACAAAATGTTGAACCACTCACTTGGGAAGTACTCAAAGGTGAACTTCAAGTCATGGAAGAAGCTTGCTCTAATACAGCTTCAAAGCATACATCCTGAAATGGCAGATGTGCTTGAAAGATGTCCAATTAAAATTATGAAACCTAACACTTTTTTAGGACCTGCTACTGCTGGAGAAGAACCAAGACCTCAAATGGTTCCAAAGCCTTATGAAGAATACACAACAGAGGACAAAAAGAGAGCCCAGTTGGAACACGTGGCAAAGAAGCTAATCTATGACTCTCTACCAAAATTGATGGCTGATAAAGCGCTTGACTTTGATACTGCCAAAGAAATGTGGGAATATGTTTGCGAATCATCCCGAGAAACAGACCAGATGAAGCATAACAAACTACAGGTAGCTGTTGACAAATATGAATCATTCTCTATGATTGCAGGTGAATCTATACAAGACATGGAAGAACGATTCAATACCATTATAGGAGAACTTCGCAATCTGGGCAAAGAATATGGAAATGGGGAGATGAACAACAAGATTATCTCTAAACTACATCCATGGGATGATTGGTTTGCAAAAATGACGAGCTTGAGTGAAAAAGACCTCAACAACATGTCTACATCCGAGGTATTCGCTCAACTCAAATCTCACGAGTATATTATACAGCAATCGAAAAAGAATGAAGCGGCCGTGGAACAAGCTTCATCAATACTTGCTGCTAACTCTGAGGATCTAGCGTACTTCGCTAAGAAGGACTTTAACAAGTACAAGATGAAGAAGCCCTTCTATAAGCAAGAAAGACCTGCTCCAGCATCACCAGCAAGGGAGGTTGTTTTAACCTCAGGCTCTCAACCTGTTGATCTGAAGATCAGTGAGCTGGAAGAGCAGATGAAGAAACTTCAGAAGTTGATGATGGAAGCTAAAGCTGAGAAAGAGGCCAAAGAAATCCAGCAATCATCATCATCTACCCGCTCAGCAGAGCGAAAGCCTAGGACGTGCTTTGAATGCGGTTCGCCAGAACACCTAAAGCATGAATGTCCGAAAGTCAGCAAAGAAGAGAGAGAGAGCGTCTGAAGCAAAGATTTGAAAGACGTGCTATCAAAGTAGTCACCAGGGCGCTGCTGACAAGGACAGAGGCTTCTGACATTCCAGAAAATGACGAGGAGTATTACTATTCCTCAGAAGAAGAAGATAACGAGGAAGCTCTATTCATACTAATGGCAAATATTGTCGAAGATCAGTTTGCTGATGCTGATACCGATGCTGAGCAGAGTAGTGAATCAACCCTAGTCGTTGAAGAAAATGAGGTACTAATTACCAACACCTCTAGCATTACAATCATGAATGAATCGGAAGAATCTTTTTTTTGATTCTGAGGAAGATTACTTGACGAAGCTGTTAGTTGAATTCTCCAAGATGTATGAGATCAAAAATGCTATCTGATAACTCTCTTAAATAGTTATTATTTTGTGTCTAGTTTTGGTTAATAATGTCCTAATGTAGG
>JAPKLW010001326.1:86221-156618 GCA_026898455.1 Plectranthus barbatus | reverse complement strand
CATATAGGAGAGAGGATAAACCGAAGTTAATAACCCGAGTGCTTTCTTAATATTAATTTTTACACTATTTTCGCTCGTTTATGATTGTATTGTGGGACAAGATAACATTAATAGCTTTGGCACTGTTTGGTCTCATTTTATATGCTTTCTTGTTAGTTTAGTCTAGAAGAAATCACAACACCACTTAATTTACAAGCAATAGAATGTGCACGGTTCACTTTCACTCCCTTGGGTACGATATCCGGACTTAGATCTGTATTACTTGTTTGATATACGTGCACTTGCGTATTAATTCCATAGCTATTAGCACAACAACACTATTGTTGGTGAAAATGCCTCACTCCAATTAAATATTCAATCTTTAACCGAGGAAATCGAGAGACTGAGGTCAGAAAGTGAGGAACTTTTAAAATTGAAAGCATATTTCTTTCAACTTTCAGAAAAGTGTCAAAATTTAGAAAAAGAAAATCTTGCTTTGAAGAGTACACCTAGAGAGGACTGCATTTGTACGTATGCATCCAGCAAGGCAGCTCTAAATGTTATTGTAAGCCGACAAAGACACCATAAAGATAAGTCTGGGCTTGGATGTGAATCCTTAAGAAATATTCCAAACACTCTTGCTAGTTCCTCTAAGCAGAAACCAATCTTATTTGTATCTACTGGAACTATCACTGCTGAAAAAGGAAAAGGAATTGTCATTGCTGAATCCTCCAATGCTAAGCCAATTGCTAAGCAAAAGAATGGACATCTGCAGAATGCGTCTGTAGGATCTCAGTAGAGGTCTTCCGCAGAGACTGCTAAGTATTCGTCTACTAGATCTCAGCAGAGGCATAAATCAGAATCTGCTAAGTATACATCTATTGGACCTCAGCAGAGGAACCTAAAGATGAATGCTATGCATGAATCTGCTAAGCCTCAGCAGAGGAATAACAGAACGAATACCAAGTACGTATCTGCTGGACCTCAGCAAAGAAATCCGAGAGAATATGCTAAACCATATTCAGCAAGACCAAGGAATGCTGAGCGTTTTGTTCTCAACGCAAGGACAACAAATCCTGCCCTTCACCAAAGAAAGCAAGATCATTACAATGCTGTAATGCCTATATATCAGCAGAACACGCTACATAGGAGGAACACCTATGTAAGGCCTGAGCCCAATTCATTCATATTCCAAAGGGCAAAGAAGGCTAAGCACACCACTACACCTGGATATAACAATGTTAAACATGTTAAACCAAAAGTCGAGAGAGTGGTAAAAAGTGAAATCAAGAAGAAAGTCTTGAGGATCACTAAAATGTGGGTTCCGAAAGGAACTTTGATCCATGCTAATCCTGCAGGACCCGACTCTAAACGGGTACCTAAATCAACCTGACTGAATTGCAGGGACAGGATCCAAGTGCTACGACAATGAGCATATCAAACGAGTGGGTCCTGGACAGCAGTTGCTCCGCACACATGACGGGAAACGAAGACTTGTTCTCAGATATACAAAGACTATACAATGGTCCCAAAGTCAAGTTCGGAGACAACATCGAAGGGAAAGTCATTGGGAGAGGGTGCATTGAATGCAATGGATTGAGAATCATCAACGTGGCACTTGTCTCCAACCTGAAACACAATATACTTAGCATAAGTCAACTATGCGAGAATGGGTACACTGTATCCTTTATTAATACTGGTTGCTCTATTGCTGACGCCATTACAGGTGAAGTGAAGCTCAGAGGCATCCACAAGGGTGGCCTATATATTGTTGATTGGCAAAGTGGTCAACAACATTCTTGCTTCCTAGCCTTGAACAAAGAAGAGACAACATGGTTGTGGCATAAGAGGTTTAATCACTTAAACTTTAAAACCATTAATTACCTTGCCAAGAATAAGCTTGTTGTGGGTCTGCCCACTGAAACTCTTCGCAAAGAAGGAGTGTGCAAAGCTTGTCAACAAGGAAAGCAGACCAGATCTTCATTCAAGACCAATCCTGAGAAGGGCACGTCACAAAGGATCTTAGACCTACTACATATGGATCTTTTCGGTCCGGTCAACCCACCCACTGTAAGTAAACGATTGTATACTCTCGTGGTGGTCGATGACTTTTCCAGGTACACATGGGTACGCCTATTGAAGACCAAAGATGAGGTAAAGCTCATTCTACCGGAGTTAATCCTCAAGGAGCAAAACAGCAAGAAAGTTACTGTGAAGAGGATTCATTCCGATAGTGGAACAGAGTTCTGTAATGGAGTACTTATGGATTTCTGTGCTGAAGCTGGTATTGCACATGAGAAATCTACTGCTAGGACTCCTCAGTAGAATGGGCTAGCTGAAAGAAGGAATCGGACATTGAAGGAGGCCGTTCGTTCAATGCTAGCAGACTCCAAACTATCTGCTAAGTACAGGGATGAAGCAGTGATGACGGCCTACTATACACAGAATATCAATGCTGTCACTAGCAGATTTAACAAGACTCCCTATGAAGTGTACAACGGTCGTAAGCCTTCTATAACTCATCTTCGTGCATTCGGTTCTACATGTTATATTCATAATAACGGAAAGTCAAAACTTAATACTTTCTCACCTAAGTCAGATGAGGGCGTACTTCTTGGATATGGTCACCCCACTCACAAAGGTTATCGAGTATTAAATAAGACTACCGGAATTGTGGAAATAACATGCAATGTTATTTTTGATGAGTCTACTTTAGTGAGCAGAGCTATTAAAGAGAAGGTGGATAGCAATCATGAGACTGATGATGTCAATGATCAAACGTTCTTAAATTCTTTCGAAAACATGCGTATTGATCCGACTAAGTCTATGAATGACTGCAATCCAAATAAGACGCACTCAGCAGGGGACCAGACTGTTGCCCAGGCCAGTGATGCTAATGATCATGCTGAGGCCACACCTATTCATCTCAATGATGGACCAGATATCTTGGAAATGCTTGATGACGAAGAGGAGGAGATATCAAAGCCAACTCCAAATGGGGAAGAAGGCATAGCTGCGGATGAAGGTCTTGGCAGAGGTGCTGCTGAGATTCCAGCTGCTGAAGGACCTGCTGAAGAGGCTCCCATTCCTGAAAATCTAGTAGCAGAAATTCCAGTTGCTGACGTACATGTTGCTAACAATCCAGATGCTGAGCACCAGGAGGGTGCTGCGGAGAACATTGTACCAGACGATGATCGTGCAGGGGAAGGAAATGCTACCAGACCAGTCAGACCAACATGGTTGCGCGCTCATCCTCTTGAAGATATTCTAGGAAATGTCAATGATCCTATTTTGACGAGACAAGGGAATGCGATGTTAGCTTGCTACATTTCTCATGAAGAGCCCAAGAAAGTTGAAGAAACCTTACTAGATCCAGATTGGGTGAATGCTATGCAACAAGAGCTTGATGAATTCACACGAAATAATGTGTGGGAGCTAGTAGACAGGCCAGAACATCAAAGTGTTATAGGCACTGAATGGGTGTTTAAAAACAAAAAGGACGAGACATGCCTCGTAGTTAGGAACAAGGCACGACTCGTGGCCAAAGGATATAGACAATGTGAAGGCATAGATTATGATGAGACCTTTGCTCCAGTAGCAAGGCTTGAGGCAATCAGATTGTTTCTGGCGTATGCTGCATATCACGAATTCGATGTGATGCAAATAGATGTAAAGAGTGCCATCTTAAATGGTGAGCTCAAGGAGGAAGTCTATGTTGAACAACCACCAGGCTTCGAGCAAGGAAACCAGGTCTATAGGCTCAGGAAAGCTCTGTACGGTTTGAAGCAAGCACCGAGAGCATGGTATGGGACTCTATCTAAGTTCTTACTTGCCAATGGATTTAAGAAAGGGAGGATTTATCAGACTCTCTTTCGCATCGAAGACAGAGCAAGTATTCTGCTGGTACAAATATATGTCGATGATATTATTTTTGGATCGAAAAACCAAGAATTATGCGATAAATTTTCCAAACTTATGACCAACAATTTTCAAATGAGTATGATGGGAAAGATGTCATACTTTCTCGGATTGCAAGTTCAGCAGTCCAGCGAAGGAATTTTTATTCATCAGAAGAAGTATACGCGCGGTCTAATCGCGAAGTATTGTCCAGAGAAGACTAAGAGCTTAAGAATTCCAATCAGCACTACGTGCATTGCCGCTCTTGAGAAGGAAGGAGAACAGGTGAATCCCACTCTCTACAGGTTATAATTGGTTCGTTGCTATACCTCACGGCAAGTAGACCAGATATATCATATGTCGTTGGCTTATGTGCGAGATATCAAGCCAATCCCAACAAGACTCATCTTGATACTGCCAAGAGGATCGTGAGATATTTAAAGTGCACAGAAGGTTTGGGAATTTGGTATCCGAGATCCGATAGTCTAGCACTTAGTGGATATTCGGATTCAGACTTTGGAGGATGCAAGATCGATAGAAAGAGCACCAGTGGCACATGTCAATTTCTTGGACACAAGCTGATAAGCTAGTTCAGCAAAAAGCAACATTCGGTAGCAACATCAACCACCGAAGCAGAGTATGTTGCAGCTGCTAGTTGTTGCTCGCAAATCTTATGGATAAGGCAACAATTGCAGGACTATGGGATTTCTCCAGAATGTGTGCCAATCTATTGTGACAACGACAGTGCAATGTGCATCACAAAGAACCCAGTCCATCATTCAAGGACTAAGCACATTGACATTCGTCACCACTTCATAAGAGATCATCAAGAAAAGAAGGACATTGACGTGCGATATATATGCACTGAAGATCAGATAGCAGATATATTCACTAAACCTCTAGCAGAATCCAGATTCAAGGAGTTATGCATTAAATTGGGTCTCATGGAGTTAGACAATGCTATGGATGAATGAAATGCTACTTTCATTCTTTCTGAATTCATTGGATTTCTTCTAGCACTTGTTTATTGTGTGCTCAATTTGTCTGCTGAGAAAAGTGCTTTGCGGCTGGATATATATATGAAATAATGCTCAGAGGCACGACTATTGCAAAAAGAAAATTCTTTTCATTACTTGAAACTTCATTTACAAAAGGGATGGGGAGATAGCAAAAACAACAACAGCATAATTTTTTAGGGGGAACGAGGCTTGTACGGGAAGAAGTCAGCTTCCAGAAGGTTGGACCGGCCTTCTGCTATCCCAGGAAAGCTCTGCTCCAGCAGCCAGCTGAGCTGCATCCCATTAAGCAGAGGCACCGAAGGATAAAGCTGAACGCAGTCTTGAACGCCACTGAAGATGAAGCCCGCCCAGTCAGCCTCAACCTCATCATCCATGGCCATCATGGTCTGCCATACTTCCCTTGAGAAGGAGAGGTCGTCTAAACTTTCTCCCAATAGCATGTTATGGGCGATGCGAAACATCACCCGATATGGAGTCTGCAGACCGGATACTGAAGCATAAGGGGAAAACTCGAACCTGGCAGAGCGTTGCCACTTCTGCCACGACGTCTATTCTGGGGCCACCTCTGTCGTTTGGTAATCCAACACCGAGATTGGACCCCTGGGAAGGCTGAAACAACGAGCGAAGAAATCAGGCGACCAACAAACAAGTTTGCCGCGGAAGGACCCATAAATAAAACCTTCCTGAACAATACAGTCCTTGATGAACTCTCGCAGAAGATCCCCATGATAATGTCGTGGGGTGGCGGTGACAAATTTCGTCAACCCGCACCTATTCATCTTCGCCATGACCTTTTCAGCCACAGCGTAAACTTCATTATAATACGCATACAAACCAGACTCATGAAGAATCTAGTTGTGACGCATCTCTAGGGACTGTCCTGGAGAATCCATTTCTTTCTGGAAAGGATTTGGAAAGGAAGTTATGAAGGAATATGCAGATCAGAGAACTTGTGATATTAAGGTTTATCGCAAGAAGGCTATTTATAGAGAAAATAGTCATTACTTAGCAATTATGATCGGTTGGAACTCTAGTGAAAGATCATGATGATTCATCTCTCAGAACTCGAAACGACATAAATAGATGGATCGTCATATCTGTATGGAGGTCAAATCAGTTCAACCAAAACGCTTAATGGCCATTTGCTGACGGATATTTGCTATATCAAAGTTCAAAGTCGGGAGATTCAATTCAAGATTGACAAGACCCGATAAGGTGCATTTAATGCACGCAGACAACTGCGACGAGTGAAAAGGTGCCACTTCAGGCACGTTTTCAAACTTTTCTCGAAGCATGGGAGGATGTACGAAAGGACGTGCTTATCCTAAGCCGTCGATCTATTTCTTTTCAGAAACTCCCCCAACCATTGGATCTTACATACAAAAGAATAGTAAATTCTGCTAAAGATTGGGACACGTATTACACTTCGTAATCAGCAGAGTTGATGTAGGTGCTAAGATGATCAAGCTGCTAGGACTTTAGCAAAGGTGCACACTCTGCTAAGTTCTCATTAAAAATCTACTCAGCAGTGAGTCAAGACAATCATTTGGGATTGTACTCTGCTAAGCTATTTGGAATCATTATTGATACTTTGAATCAATATATGGATGAAATAAAGTTAGCTTATCAAGGATCGAAGAATATGGCATAGTCAGATTACGAGTCCTTTGAAATGGGACCACTTGTCATTTCATATACATATATACAGATACAAAAACAAAAAAAGGGAAATGACATTACAAGGGCCTTAAAGAAAATAAGCATCTAATACGGCGGAAGAGGGCAGAAGGGGTAGAAATCAGTCCCCCTGAGGTTGGAAGGGCCAACAACAAGATCCAAAAAACCTCTGCTCGAGCAGCCAACTAAGCTGCATTCCATAAGGAAGAGGTTGATTTGGATAGCTTCGAACACACCTCCGCACACCTTGGAAGATGAAGGCCGCCCAATCTACCTCCGCTCTGTCATCAAAGGCCATCATTGCCTTCCATATTTCCCGATTAAAGGTCATGTCATGAGGATCGTCGCTGACAATCATGCCGCTGACGATGTGGAAGATGACCCTATACTTGGTCTGAAGACCATATGCAGAGGGAGTAGGAGAAAATTCAAACAGTGGAGAATCCCTCCATTTCTCCAATGCCGTCCATTCTGGCGCCGTCTCTGTCCTAAGATAATCCATCACAGATAATGGACCATGGGGAAGGTTGAAGTCAGAAGGGAATGATTCTGGAGTCCATTTGATCAACTGATTCTAGAAAGAGCCATAAATGGCATCCTCCTCAGAATTGCAAGTTTGGAGGAAATCTGCAAGTGCGTCCTCTGGAAGTAGTGAGGAGTGGCACAGACGAACTTTCCAAGACTGTTATGGTGAATGCTAGACATCACCGACTCAGCCACCTGGTATTTGGCTTCATACTCCGAATACAGGCCAGACTCGCACATGACCTGATTTCTTGGTACGAAGAGCGTGGAAGCAAAATTCATTTTCTTAAGGAAAGTTGAGTTTTCTTTTGAGTAGAGAGAAGAAGATGAACTAAAGGATAGCCGGAAGGTGTACCATGAGAATCTCAATACGTGGTACTTATAAGCACATCCGAATCCTGTTCACTAATTAATGGAAGAGACATATACTTTTGGAGGATCACGTAAGATCATCATGTCTCTCGGATTTCGAGCAGTTGCACACAGGATGAAATCGTCACATAAAGTGCATGTCTTATCGGAGGCAGAATCACTCGAGTATAATCAGGAGACGAGGGGCCATGATTATTTTATCTGAAGAGTGTGAGATGATCTACTGAGAGGGATTACTCAGCAGTTCGCAATCATTATTCGAGACTAGGGTCTCTTGCTACTAAGTCTATGCACTTGACTGCTGACCTCCACCACTCAGACGCGGGACATTTTTGAATTTCAAGAAAGGAGCATTTAATACGTGCAGACATCAGCGACAGATCAGGACATGCCACGTCCTCAGTCCTCGCGTTCGTGGGAACGTGTACGTTCTTACGACATACCTTATTGAATCTAGCCGTTGATTTCAATTAACCCCAACCATCGGATTTCTATAGGTCAGTCAAATATACTTCAAAGTTTGACTCACCCCACTTTACAGCAAAATCCGAATCCATAACCCTCTAAACTCTCTCACACATTCTCTCGAATCTCTCCCAAAATCCTCATCTAAAAATTCAGAATCCTCAACCATGGCTGCAAATTCTTCAAACCCTAACTCTCCCTCCACCGGAAATCTAGAATCCAATACCTCCACATCTCTATTTCAACTACCCACCTTCATGTACCCACCCATTACGGGTTCGCTATTACATGCGCGACATGCACTCGGTTACACTGGGATAGTGAAAATGGAGGACATTGATGAATCGATTCCGTATGGCCAACTCGTTGTTATGGCACGGAAGAAAGAGCAGACGAGACTCACAAAGGAACAGAGGCGTCTCGCTCAAATAATGAAGGATAGGATTCTATATTTACCGCTCGCCAAGAAACACATCCCGGAATGGATCATGCAAATCCTTGACTCCGAACTGTTGGTAAAGTATCTTTCTGCCGAACCTGAGCACTTTCACCCCCATATGGTTTCTGAATTCTATGTCAGGGCCGTAATGGACGAGTCTAAGAAATCCTTCAAAACCTCTGTCTACGGCAACATCATTGATGTAAGTGCCGAGATTCTTGCAAAAATGTTCGGCCTCAGAAACTATGGAGAAAGGATTTCTCAATACAAGGTGAACGATATCGCGGAGATGGAGAGAAGGTGGAACTCATGGAAGAAACCTGGAGAGTTGAAAGATAGAAAGGGGCAAGTGATGACGTTTAGGGTTGCTACTCCTATCAACACCTTACAGGATGATTTCAAGATTTTGGCTGAAATGGTGATTAAAATGTTCCAGTGCGATGCTGGATCATATTCCGAATTGTCAGCAAAGAAGTATGTCGTGATGATGGCTCTGACAGATAATATTAAAGGAAATTGGGCAGAATTCTTCTTTAAGCGATGGGTAGAGCATGCTCGAAAGAATGATCACATGTCCATTGATGGGAAATTTTCCTCTAATATCAATTTCGACTTGAAGATAAGCAAGTATTTGGAGATGTTGTTCACAAATAAGAAAGTTGATCGGGGAGTGAAGTTGCTATCTACTGATTTTATTCCTGTAACAAAGAAGGAAGCCAATCCTTTGGACTTCAAGAAACCAAAGAAGTTGACTGGAAAGAAGAATGTGGATGCTGACAAACCGACCTCTGATGAAGAAGTAGATGAAAGCTCCTTAGGTGAACAAGTGTTGCAGCCAGCCACTCCCCTGACCGTTGAAGAAGTGGCTGTATTGACAAAGAACGCTAAAACAGAGCAGTGTTTCTAGCATCTGGAGAAGATAGTGGAGCTAGGTGATCTGCCACATGATAAGATTAATGAAATAATGTCCAAGGAGATGTCTCAACCATCGACTCTCATTTTGGGTCAGATTGCTCAACCGATTCAAACAGCGCAGAACACAGATGTTGCAATAACCGGGAGGAGAAGGACGCACAAATGTCTCTTCAGGACTGTCGATCCACAGGAACAAGAAACACAACATGCAGGGATTGAAGAAGCTAGGAAGAAAGCTTCTGTTGAACAACCTGCTGAGAAGGAGAAGGAGGACAACACTCCACTGTCCTCTAAGAATCTTGAAGAACGTCTCAAAGGAATTCGACAAACGAAGAGAAGGAGAATGGAAGAACTAAAGAAGGCTGAAATGAAACAATTTCAGAAAACCATGACACAGATAAAATTTAATGCCAGAGACAGAAGGTTCGAACAGGTTAAGCAAACCCACGATGAGAGACATGCCAAGCAAGCTGCTGAGCAGTCAGCACCTGTGGTCTCTGATTCGCAACCAGCAGAGATAACCCACGCAACTGCTGAGGTCTCTAAGGGTAAAGAAAAAGAAGTATTAGTACTTGTTGAAGTTGATCGGGATGAAAAGATTGTACTCGAGGAGGAAGCTCTATCTGATGGTGAGTTTAATGAGAGGCTTCAATCTGGTGCATTCACTGCCAAGGAGCATTCCAGAGGCACAAAGGTACAAATTCGCGAATCAGCTAGAGGATCTACCGGCAGTAGTAGCTCAGAAGAAGTCATGCCTAGAAGAGTGGAGGATGCCATACCTCCCAAAGATAAGGATGCTCAGTCATCAGGACAACAGATCGAAGATACAACAACTTCTGCTAACAATCCTTCTACCAAAACAAAACCTCAAACATCTGCTGTGAGATCTTCTACTGAGGAAGTAACCGCGAGCCATGCTGAAGAACCAGTTGCTGAAAAAATTATGATAGTGGAATCTGCTGAAGGAGTCTTTGCTGCTCAGGAGACACTTGTCGCGGTTGCTGACAGCGCACAAGGAGAGTAGAAGATAGAGGAAGAAATATCCTCTGTTGGAGCCTTAGATGATTCCACATGCTCTTCAGGATCTGATTCTGAAAATGAATCCAATGAAGTATTTAACGCAAAGTTTCTCCGACAGTTTCCCACCGCCAAAAAATGAAGTTTTGAGGATTCCGTTTCATGGACTGCCTGCAAAACTCTTTCGCTCTAGGAGAGTAGCTCAATGGTGTGTAGTTGTCACCCTTGATGACAAATTAAATGCTGATCTTCGTGATTGGGGTGTTGAGATCACAACATTTGTCACTGAAGAGGTGAAGAGGGACATTGCCGAGGTGTTTTATGTTGAAATAGATGAAACAACCGATGATGGCAAGCTACTTGGAAGGGAGCTTCTGCGATGGAAAATATATGACTATACAATGCATGAGTTATGCTTTGAGGAACGGATGATAATCATCGCCTTGAAAGGGTTGAACTTTTGGCGTTCAGAAGAAGCTTGGGCAAATGATTGGATGGATCAACCTCCATGTACGAAACAATTCTCAGATAAACAGGTGTTGGAGAGGTTAAAGATCATTCGTGCTCGCAGACGGTTTACCGCATCCGTGTCGCTGCCCCCTACACAGTTCACTCCAAATGAACGCTCTGCCGCTCACATGCAATTAACAAAGCGTCAGAGGCGTGCTGTTGATGCTTATGAACGAAGAAAAGCCGCATACGAGGAGAAATGCGAGTACGCAACATGGAGCTAGCTGCAATTGAGCAGGACAAGGAAGAAGAAGTAAAGCGACCACGCTTCACTGATATGATTGCACTTCCGAAAGATTCTAATCAAGCTGAAGCCTCAATTCCAGACCCAGAAAAGTCTGCTTCTGCTCTAGATTCAAATCAGACTGTGGTGAGTAATCAGATGACAACTGTGATCGAAGAAGGTACAACAGATCCCGTTGACTCGGGAATGGAGGTTGCAACCATTCAAGGTCAGGAACTCTTAGTTTCTGAATCAACTGCAATGATCGTGGATGGTGGAGATGATGCGTGTACTACCGTACAAACAAAGACTGAACTGATCATTCCTGATACCCCCATTGCTGCTGAGCCGGTACAAGTTAATCTCCAGTCCTTTGTGGCATCTTTGATCAACACAACATTCCACCAACGCGACATCCAACAAGCCAAACGAGATGAAGAAGTTCGCAAGGAGATTGCTGATGTACGAGGCACGATATCTGAAGTTCACTCCTCTATGATCAAAGTTCAGCAAACGATTGGCCAAGTCAAAGAGAAGATCACGCATGTGGAAGAAGCCGTCTCGACGGTACAGACAAATATGATCACTCTAAAAGTTGATCTTGATGAACACAAATCCTTTTCCACCTCTGTTTTGGCTGCGTTCAAAGAGGGGGAAGATCGAAGGATTGCTGAGGAGGCCAAGATTAAAGCAGAGAAAGAGGAGCTGGTGCGAAAGGAAAGGGAATTCCTTAAGGACATGCTAGAGAAGAGAATGGAGTTAGAAGCTAAGCAGAGAGTAGACCATCAAGCTCGGATGGAGAAACGCATGGCTTTAATAATGAAAAGGGTCGAGGATCTTGAGAAGCCAAAACCTCCACCTGATGCCCAGAACTAAGGTCGTTTATCTTATGATCACTTTCTGTTTTGCCTAGTTCTATGTTTTATCTTTTGAGTTCATTGTACTCAAATTTTCAAAATTTATATGAAATCATCAGATTCGTGACAAAATCTCACTGTCCACTTCTGATTTTCCGTGTGCGCACATCAATTGATATACACTTTTCGTGTATTCAACAAAATTTGAATATGGTTGTTATGCTGACTGATTGGGGAATGTCTGCTATTCTTAAAGATGCTAGGATTTCTAGCACATCATGATTGCAGCATTTATGTATTGATAAACATTTTTTTCCCAGCAATCTTTTTGAGGGGGAATTTTATTTAAAACCAATCATTCTGCTAGAGACCTTAAGTGGATAAATTCTGAGATAGCCTGTCTAGCAAAATATTGTAATCCTTAGATTTCTATCTACTGAGTCTCAGCAATCGATAGTAGGTTTTGATCGCACCAAAAAGGGGGAAATTGTTGGGAATCATTTTGAGATTCTCCCCTTAGGATCAAATTTGTAATAGGTTTTGTTGAATCAAAGCCTTAGCATTTGGTCGATCATTGTTGAACTCTAGCATAGTCTAGCAACTCGTGTAATGTCCTGTATAGGGTGAATATTGAGTTATAACAGAATAGGTTGCTAGAAGCACTTCAAGCAGATATCAAAGAATGCTAAAGAAAATGTTTGCTAAGGCGCTAGCAAACATATGATAAAGGAAGAGACTGCTAAGAAGGATCATCTTAGCAGACAGAAGGAGTTTAGCAGGATGCTGAGGAAGTCAGCATCTGCTAGAACATTTCAGAGGAATCGAGTGCTAAACCTTGCTGAAGCGTCAGCAGTCAGACTCTAGCAAAAGCAGACCGCTAGAAGAGAGTTAGCAATCAAAGGCCTAGCAGATGGTTCTGAGATTACTTAGCAAGGCGAAGCAGTCATCAATGAATGCTACACTCTCATTCTGACAGAAGTACACACAAAGGAGAAAGCTTTCCCAGAATGGTCGGAAAGTACTGTACGACGCAGAAAGCGACTGGAAAAGTCAATCCACTCTTGGATGAAGGAACCGTTGTGTCTAACGGATATGGAGATTCAGAAGTTGAATCTCCAAGTATAAAAGGCAAGTCCAAAAGTGAGAGTCGACTACTGCTTTATTCACACTTTACTCACGAACTCACACTCAAGAGATTCCTCAGACAAACAAAGTGAAAAGTAGTCACGAGAGCATTTAACAAGATAAGAAGAATCTTTAAAGTTCTCAACCACCGAGTGTCCCCTACATTCAAGATCTGACACTCAAGTGTTTTCATTGAATTCCTTCTAAGGATTCAATCATTGGGATACCTTTCGATCTTGGAAGCATCCAACAGTCATTTCTAACTAGATCTGACTCCGACGGGCATCTTGCCAAAAATAGATAAGTTCAGGAGAGAACTATAAAAACTCCCATCACTGTCGGCGAAATTCAAGTTTTACGAAGGTCCCGCCCTTGACTTGACTGTAGCTGAATCAGACTAAGGACTGCGAAGTAACGGAGGATAGTTGTGGAGTAGCCAGTTCAAAAGCTCACTGTTCTACTACACGGAAAGGACGATTCCTTGTACTTTGTATACTTACTTAGTGAAATTCTTAGCATTTCGGCTAAGGAGTGGACGTAGATCTATTTGGACCGAACCACTATAAACACCGTGTTCATTTACTGTTTTATTACGCAAGAGATTTTAAACCTAGCTATCGTATTGCTAGTGTATAACTGTGAAGAAATCTTAATCAATCCCTGAGTTTAAATAATCTTCAAAGAAAAACATAAGTGTAAGTGACGTTAAATCATTCCGCTGCATTTCGTGTTCTTGTCTAAACACGAGGACTCTGGTATATCAGGACCAACACTAGTGCAATTCAAGCTCTTAAAGGAAAGTAAACAATCAACATTCAATCTCAATTTCGCAAATCATCCATTCAAACAACACTCACAAAAAGGTTTAGCTCCTCATACCTTCAATTTTGTTCAATACAATAGAAAGAGTAAGAGAATCCATTACAAAAATTGAAAGGTAAAATGTAGATCTTCCTCAATTGTATTCCTTATCCTCAAACTACCCCTTGGTCTTCCTTGATCTTCAACAAATGTGGAGGAATGTGTCCTTGATCTCCTTGAATGTGGATGGGAAGTGAGTGGAAGATGGATTAGGAGAGAATTTCTCAAGTGGTTATTTGAAAAACGGGCAAAAGTTCTCTTCAAACTCGAAAATCCCCTTTTTATAGACAAGCAAACAGGGCCTCGGCTTTGCCCGACCCTCAGATGGCTCGCCCGGGATGGCTCGATAATTGCCAAAATTGTCAAAAATCTTGATCTGGCTCGATCGAGCCTGCCCTCTGTTGGCAGTGGCTCGGCCGATCCTGTAGCACTCGGCCGAGCGAGCCCTCTGCTCCATATTGCTCGACCAAGCCAGACCTCTGAACTCCAGAAAACTCCCTTCTCTGCTCCGCTCGGGCGAGCCTATCCTCCTTTGACTCCAAACTCGGACGATTTGCCTCCAAAACTCAACCAAAAGTGTTGTTTTATGCTCAAAACTCAACCTACACCATTCCAAACACAAAAACACGAAAACCCAACAAAAGAACAACAAAAACATATGATATGAGAGTAAAATGGCCACAAACATGCACATTCACATACCGAAATGAAGGTCATTTTACGCACATATCATAATCCCCCGAACTTGAACCTTTGATTGTCCTCAATCAAAACAAAGTAAAGATATCCATTGACCTCATGAAAATACCTCACAGCTCATCTTGATAACCTTAGCATGCCCTTATCAAACGAGATTATCACCTAACTTTATGACACGGTTAATGATAAGGACTTGAACCACTTATCAAATATGGATAAAGAAACGAAAACACTCCCTCACGTGTTTAGGGATGATGAGAATCACTCAATCACAAGATATCGAGCTCAATTTCCATAGGCTTGCTTCCATTCTCACCACTATACTACAACGAGTTGACTTCTAGAATCAAGAAGGTCTTTGTTTTTGGTTATAACATGGCTTACTAAATGGTAGGTGGTTTTGGGCCAAAGTGATTAAACTTCTCAATCTTCCAAAACCCCCCAAATTTGTTTCCTTCAAACCACTTCAAACCCCAAGACTTACTCTTTTCACAACACATTTCCTCGTCTTTTTTTTATTTGTTTCTCTCTCTTTTTTGCTTTCTTTTTTTATAGCACCATCATTCATTCATTTCATGGGTGCCTCTCTTTCTTTTTCACACACTTGCACCAAAAAATTTTGTTGGTGCCTCATTTTCTAGGATTCAAATCAATCCTTTATTTCATAATATTCATGCCTCAACATTTTCAATCATCACAATTCCAATTAATTCCCAACCCAACTCATAACACCGTATTCACCCTCATACACTTTTCCCCCCAAATTTGGTCCTAATAACATCAAAAAAATATCTCCAAATAAGCTCAATCACGGGGGTCAAAGATATGAATGGCAAAAAAATGATCAAGATAATCCACCTTATACTCCCGATGTGTAAGGTAGGACTAAGAAACGATGGCCTAATATCATTTTCTAGTCACCATATTCATGCCAAATAGATAGATGCAAGTTCTAGATTTTTCACTCTCAATCTCGCCTCTCTCAATCGAAAAAATATGACAATATCATGGCTCAAATACTCTTAGCTTTTTGTCAAGTCCAACACATTAACCACACACAAAACTCGGCAATTCAAAAGTAAGACTCAAACATGCATCGACATCAAAATTTTGCCCTATCATCGGTTAAGACAAAATTCAAGCTCCAGTAAGTCAATCATGGTCCAATCTTAAGTTCTTGTTTGGGTTCAACACACACACAAGCACACAACATCTTAAAAACAATCTACATGCAATGAACAATTGGCAAGAGAAACGATAGAATGTGTTACCCATCGGTAGCCACGATCGAACCGTTCTCCCATGCCTTATTTGTACCTACTCAAAATCAACACAAACACTACCAAACAATTGAGCATAAAACAAACCAATTAAGCTCTCATTTCCGCCGAACTTTCCACAAACCATAATCAACAATGATAATACACTATCCACTAGCTCACCATACATACCAAACCATTCAACAATCCACAAACCATGCCAAATAAAAAGTATTAAATCATGCAAGCTCGCTAATAATCCATCAAAACATATCATAACCATAAAAACCAAACATCCAATCCACATTCAAATGCAAAAAGTAGATCAAATCATTATACAACCCAATTGAAGATCAAATTATTATTCAATTCAAACAAATTAAACTAGAAATCAAAGTAAAGAGATAGAGGAGGAGAATAAACCACATCACCGACTACCGACACTTCCCCCCAAACTTAGTCAAGTGAGACTAAGTTTGCAAAATGGTAGGTGGTGTGGCATCACTCCTCATAATCCTGTGGTGGAGGGTCACCGCGACAATGTTGGCATGGAATAGGGATCTCCTCCTCGCACCGAGCAAGAATCAATCTAATGACGTCAAAATGAGCTTCAGAATTCATCAACCAATTAGACCGATCCCGCAAATCATCCACTTCAGTCAGAGCGCGGTTAGGCACTTCAATTCCCATATCCCCAAATTTATGATAATAACAATCTTCAAACTGGGACAGAACCAAAAATGCTTTAGCAACCTCCCCGGAGAAAAGACACCAGACACATCAACACCAAAATATTCAAATAAAGGCATCAACAAACCACCACCGCAAATAAGTGAATTCTCAGACTTAAAGGTGTTATTCCAACTTTCCATCAACCAACCACCAATCGAAAATTCCTTTCCATGTAATAAAGCAAACAGAAATTGAAAGTCGAAGATACCAACAATGCCAGACCCATTAAAACCACATGATCATCCCTCTATCATGTGATGAAGATACCGAATAACAGGATTCTTAATCAAAGATGACCTACAGGACTTAATATCAAAGTAATCCAAAGTTATAATCCCAGAAATCGACTCCCAAAATTCAACAGGATCCAATTCTTAAAAAATACACATAGATTCCTCGGAACACTAAAAAATTCTATCAATTTCTTGCCTACTCAAGAAAAATTCCTGACCTTTGAGTTTGAATTTTACCAGTACCGGTAGACCATTTGCACTCAAAGTAACCCGAACCGAAGCAAAAAATTCCCTAGTCAGCCTCATGTAGCTTGGCCAATTCGCCTTGAGCAACTTCTCCCAACCAATGCGTTTGAACAGATTCCAAACGTCTTTCTTCAAACTAAGTGCTTCCAAAGTTTCCTGGCATAGGTAAGTAGTTCCAACAACCTGCCGTCCTGCCAAACTCAGATATCTTGCAAATTCCTCATCATCAAAACCTTTCGGGCGACAAATTGAGGAGGAAGACGCTCCACAACTGCGGTTGCTAGCCATCAATGGAATTAAAGGGTGAGATATGCACAAATCAAAGCAAATATATGTTAGAGAAAATTGGGAAGGGAAAATCTCGACCGAAATGAAGATGGGACGAAATGGGCATGAAAATTCCTTTTAAAAATTGCGCGCAGCTCAACCGAGCAATAGATGGCTTGGTCGAGCGACGACTCTGTCCGAGCAACTGTAGGGGCGCGGTCTGGCTCAGCCGAGCCTCAGCCACTCGATCGAGCAGCCCCCTCAACCACCAAATTTCAAATTTCCCGTTAAGTTTCCAGGGCTCGGGCGATCCGTATGCTCCTGGACGAGCTTTCTCTCTGTTTTGCTGCACCTTTCACACACCATTCCGAGCTCTTCGCCACCCCACTTCTCCGATCTTTCTTCACAACACAATGTAAGTCCATAGCACACTATCAATCAAGAATCCTTCAACAAAACCACAAAACATTAAACTAACACAAGCAAATAACAAACATTTATTCAAAACATAAAAGTAAACAAGATGTAAAACCGTTGGGATGCCTCCCAACAAGCGCTTTTTTAACGTCAATAGCTCGACGACCATACCTCAATTTCAATTGTGATCAAAAGGTGCGGACCCTGAACTCATACCTCGTTCTTACATCACATGATCATCCGGGAAGAACAACTTTCTCCTAGCACTCCGAGGTGGATCCACATCAACTCGGGCTTTCTTCGTTTTACCTTGATCAAGCTCAATATCATCCCCCAGATCATCATTCTCATCATTTTCTTCCCCTACAAGGTCTAACCCCGGGTCAAGCACATCCTTCAATCTCTTCTTTTTGCCAAATTTTTCAGCTTCATTCTCACCAACGCTCCTCGGAGGTAAAGAAAAGACAACTTCTTTCCCACAACAACGGAAAGTGAGCTCACCATGTTTCATGTCAAAGAGTGCATCGACCGTATGCAAGAATGGCATTCCAAAAATCAATTGTATTCCACCTTTGTTCTTCATATCCACCACAAGAAAATCGCCCGGGAATATAAATGTTAAGACCTCCACATGCACGTCTTCAACAATTCCACGTGGGCAAAATAGAACATGATTCGCCATTTGAAGGACTTGGCTCGTAGGTTTAAGTTCTCCAATATCCAACTCCTTGTATAAGTCCCATGACATTACGTTCACACTAGCACCGGAGTCACACAAGGCTTTCTTGACACTTACATCTCAAATTTTGCAACCAATGACAAAACCCCCCGGATCCTCCTTCTTGCTAGCTATGCTCTTTCCTTCTTGTTCATTACTCCTCAAATCATATAGTTCACCATCCAGAACTATCTCAACTCCAACAAGTTCATCTAACATTGGCACACATTCAATTTCTTCCGGTAGTGGCATCTCTATATCTCCTTTCCTCACATAATCAAAGAAATGCACCTCTTTGGGTTGATCATCTTTCTTTTCTTCCACTTGCTCTTCTTTAACCACCTTTACTTCTTCCTTCACTACACTCACTTCTTCTACTACTTCCACACTCTCAACTTTTGGAGTCGTAACCTCTAACTTCTCATCCATTCTATTTTCACCGTCAACCATATTACAACCCTTCTTTTGTATAACTTCGGTGTCACTTAGAAATTTCCCAGCTTGGTGTTTTCCACTTAGTTGTTTGGCAATTGTGGAAATTTGCAGCTGAATCGCCGCGAACATTCCATCATACTTCTTAAACCTTTTCATCAATGTCTTCATTCGGGTTTCTCCTTATCTCTTGGTTGGCATATCTACTACTTCCCCCATCATATCCTTCTTGACCACTACTCCCTCCTCCTTCCAATTGCATTTGAGGATTGAGAGCATTGTTGGGATTCACATAAGAGAAGTTCGGGTGAAACCGGTTGGAGGGAAGGTAGTACATGTTTCCCGTAGGGTTGTATTGCGGTTGATTGTTGTACCCCAACCTTTGATTGACATAATTAACATTCTCCGGATAAACATCCTCATGCTTAATCACCATCATATCCTCCTTCCTACTCCCTGAAGTAGATAACACGTCAAGCATTCTTTGCATAGCAACTATCTGTTCTTTAAAGTCCTCGCTTTCCTTGGCATCATTTACCGACTTCACCGGTCTATAATCTTTTTGTTCCTTTACCCATTGGAAACTATTTTCTGCCATTTTTTCAATTGTCCGCCATGCTTCTTCTTCCTCTTGATCGAGAAAAGCACCTCCCGATGAGGTGTCCATCATTACTTTCGTATCATAATTCAATCCCCCATAAAATTGACAGATTTGCTGACTACGGGAGAGACCATGCCTAGGACATTTCCGAAGAAGCTCACGGAACCGATCCCATGCTTCATAAAGTGGTTCGTCATATCTTTGCCCAAAGGACGTTATATCGGCTCTTCTCTTCAACATCAAACTATGCGGAAAGAACTTGAACAAGAATTTCTCCCGAAGTTCCTCACATGTAGCAATGTTGGATTTATCTAACCCTTCAAACCAACTTCGAGCTCCATCTCGCAAGGAAAATGAAAACAACCGCAACTTTATTTGGTCTTGGGGAACTTGATTGATTTTGATCGTATTCGTGATCTCCAAGAACCTAGAGATGTGGATATTTGGATCCTCGGTCATATGCCCCCCGAATTGGTTATTTTGGATCATCTGCACCAACTGTGGCTTGATTTCAAACTGCGTTGCATTCACTCCTAACCGGAATCCTTCGGTTGTCGGTCCCCCTAGCGGTCTAAACAAATTCTGTAACGGTCTCCGTAGTCCATTCCTCTCATTCATCATTGCTTTCATTAATTCAAGTTGCCTCTCCAACTTTTCTATTCTAACTGTATCCTCACCATGGTTATCCATCTCAACCTCAACTTCAATATTGTCAAATCTTTGACGAAACTTCCTTTCTTCAAGCTCACGAGCTTTAGATCTAGTGATCATAAACAACCTACAACCTCCATAAGAACCAATTACCAAACTAACACAAATCAATCAAACAAAATAAGAACAACTATCAAACAAGAACTAAAAACAATATTCACGCAAGCAATTGATCAAACACCTAGCATACAACTCTCCAAACTTTCTACAATATCTATAGACCTACTAGAAAGATTCCCCGGCGACGGAGCCAAAAACTTGATGTAGTGTAAAAGTAACACTTAATCAAGTTAAATTTTCAATCCAAGGTCCTTCTAATTCGCCTTATAGACTACCATTTACTTGCAAGGAAATTTATAGCTAGGCAAAGCTTTCATTGTTGAGTGTCAATTAACTAGGCAAAAAACATAAAAAAACTGACATACAAGAAGTAAAGCTCAATTCCAATCATGTTCAAATATAAATGCAATAATCAAATCAAAAATTCTCTCAACTTAGGTAGATAGAGTATCAAGTGCAACAATGAGACAAGTGTGAGTGTTGTGTGAATGTCTAAAGTGTTCAATTGAGATCAAATCGTGTTGTAAAACTATTTAATTCCTAGAAGATTGAGCAATCCACCCTCAATTAGTTAACCCCTTGTCACGGCGAGCTAACCGTTAATGATACTAGAACTCACAAACAATCACGTTATCGAATCCTAGACCACTCCTTCTACAACGTGGATTATTGCCCTACGACCTATCTCCGCACAAGGATTGGATCTAGAATCGTATGAATCTACACTATTCGAGATGATTCCACCCGCGTGTTGGCTGTAGTGTTCACATCAAATACCTCCTAGGTTGGCTATTACCTACACCGAGGTGGTAAGGATTAAGATCTAGTGCAATTCAAGCTCTTAAAGGAAAGTAAACAATCAATATTCAATCTCAATTTCACAAATCATCCATTCAAACAACACTCACAAAAAGGTTTAGCTCCTCATACCTTCAATTTCGTTCAATACAATAGAAAGAGTAAGAGAATCTATTACAAATTGAAGGGTAAAATGTAGATCTTCCTCAATTGTATTCCTTGTCCTCAATCTACCTCTTGGTCTTCCTTGATCTTCAACAAATGTGGAGGAATGTGTCCTTGATCTCCTTGAATGTGGATGGGAAGTGAGTAAAAGATGAATTAGGAGAGAATTTCTAAAGTGGTTATTTGAAAAATGGGCAAAAGTTCTCTTAAAACTCGAAAATCCCCCTTTTATAGACGAGCAAACAGGGCCTCAGCTTCGCCCGAGCCTCAGACGGCTCACCTGGGATGGCTCGATAATCGCCAAAACCATCAAAAATCTCGATCTGGCTTGGCCGAACCAGATTGGCTCGACCGAGCCTGCCCTCTATTGGCAGTGGCTCGGCCGATCCTGCAGCGCTCGGCCGAGCGAGCCCTCTGCTCCATATGGCTCAATCGAGCCAGGCTCAGCTCGACCGAGCCTAGCCTTTGAACTCCAGAAAACTCCCTTCTCTGCTCCGCTCGGGCGAGCCTATCCTCATTTGACTCCAAACTCGAACGATTTGCCTCCAAAACTCAACCAAAAGTATTGTTTTATGCTCAAAACTCAACCTATACCATTCCAAACACAAAAACAAGAAAACACAACAAAAGAACAACAAAAACATATGATATGAGAGTAAAATGGCCACAAACATGCACATTCACATACCGAAATAAAGGTCATTTTACGCACATATCAGACATCACTCCCTCGTTGTTTCTAAATTGGAGTATGTCGTCCACATATAGTGCAAGGAAAACCAGGCTCCCACTAACACAAAGTCGATATACACAACTTTCATTCTCCAACTGTGAAAATCCATAAGATTTAATCAGATCATTGAAACGTAAGTTCCACGTCCTTGAAGCTTGCTTAAGTCCGTACAAGGACTTCTTAAGCTTCCAGACAACCCTTGCACATGTAACCCTCGAGTTGCTGCATATAGATGTCCCTACCTTCTTCAAGGTAACTATTTAGAAAAGCGGTTTTGACATCCATTTGTCATGTCTCGAGGTCGAAATGCGCTGCTATGGCAAGAAGTATATGGATGGATTTGAGCATGGCTACGGGTAAAAGGTTTCATCATACTCTATGCTCTCTTTCTGACTATAACCCTTTGCCACCAGCCTGGTTTTGAAAGCCGTAATCTCTCTATCCACTCCCTTCTTTCTCTTGTATACCCACTTGCACCCTATGGCCCTAAAGCCATTAGATATCTCAACTTTCTAGTATACATCCATAGTAGTTATGGACTCAATCTCAGAATCCATGTGATGGGTTTTGTATACCGAAAGCATTTATTACAATGAGTATACAACGGTTTATTTCTCCTATTTGTTAACAATCGTACATGTATGAACAATGGTATCCTCTTATCTCACCGATAGGGACGATCATACGGCGTGTTGTAGATCGCAGAAGACAGTATGATCACTTGATCTAGTGAGACATAAACCTGATCACAACCGAGACAGCGTATGAGGATACGTCTGTCCGGATGGCTGCGGCATTGTCGGAATAAGTAGTCTGTCTTGGTTACTTGACATGCTAGTACGCAGAGGTGGCGTATTGATGGACCGCAGTGAGATGTATTCGTCTGTCTGACATCAGCGAATACAAGATCTCGTTATAATGATTGAGTCCAAACCCTAACGAAGGTTCAGGGGTTTGCACGGGTTGACTGTTGCTTTGACTTGCCATGGTGGAGAGCCTAAGTAACGTGCTCGTATATCCGCATCTTGGATAACAGCAGTTCGTGTAGTACCGCCTGAGACTGGACTTAGGTAACCATATCCGAGTAATAGGATGGGGACATTCCCTAAGGAGCTCAATAACATTCATCGTGCCAAAGTCCTGCAGGATGATTAAGTTCAGGCACGAGTGATAAGGTTTGAGTGGTACTACTCAGGAATTATAAGATATTAATTAATTGTAGTTAGAGCTTGTCAGAGGCTCCGATTAATTAATGGATGTCCGGTAACCTTAAATATGGGGATTCTCAATTAATGCAACCCGTTCTCATAACGTGGTAATAAAGGGGTAGGTCAGTATTAATTCTGTGGTGAAAAAGAATTAATATTAATTAATTAATTGTGTCCTGGGTTGTGGACATGAGAATTAATTAATTTATATGCCCACTTTATTATTTGCATTAGGTCCCAGGTCTGGCCCAATAAGTGTGCTGAATTGAGCCCAGGAGCCCACTAGGGTTTTTATAACACTAGGACTATAAATAGACCTCTCACTCTCTGAAACCCTAGCCACTTTTATAAGATTCAAATCAGTTGAAACCCTAAGGAGAGAGAGAGAGGGGCGCCGATCCTGAAAGAGAGAGGGACGAGAATTTTGATTCTGGTCCTGCTCAAGTCACAGATCTACGGAGTCCTCACCAGTAGTAGATCTGACCAGCACCGGGACACAACCCTGAAGATCTGATCTGGAGAACAGAAATCCTATTTCTTTCTTTTCTTTATTTTCGATTTTATTTAAGAAATTAGGGTTCTAATTTCTGATTCCGCAGATAAAATCAAATTGCGTGGTTGAATTGGAATTTGGAATTCAAACGCAAAAGATCGGATCAGACTCGACGGAATAACGGTAATTCCTCAATCCACGATATCTATTAAATTCATTGGAGCATGCTAGGGTTTTGTGAATTTTGATTATGTGCAATATCCATAAATCGATCCGGTTCAGTTTGGTTTTGGTGATTCGGTTCACGGAAAAACCCTACACCATGGCGATACACCACTTTTCAACATCCTTGTCCTACACAGCTTCTTCATAGGTCAGTGGGTCAGAGTCTTCATGTGTGCCTACGAGGCTCAATTTCGAAGCCTCACCTACGAACATGTATCTTTTCAACTAGAAAATACCTCTCCCACAGTAACGAGGCATCAGTGTCGTGTCAACAGTCGGTGCAGCAACTTATGGTTCTGCACATTGCCTCGAAGAACGTGTTGGTGGTATTGTACCTCTCACATGTGCACTCACGTTCGCACGTTCCCCTTCCATTGGAAATGCATTCTCATCTTCAATTTCTTGAAGCACGATATCACTCATTTTCTTGTGGTTTCTCACATACTCGTCCTCCAAGAATCTAGCGTTGGTGCAAAAAACGTTTCCCTGGCTCTCAGAAAAGTAAAAGTAACCACCTTTCGTCTGCCTAGGATACCCTATAAATACAATTACCTTGGACTTGCTTTCTAACTTATCATGTTCCTTCGTCAGCACGTGTGTTGGACAACCCCATACTCTAAACTTGCACAAACTTGCTTTGCATCCATGGAAGAGTTCACAGGGTGTCTTAGGAGCCGATTTAGAAGACACCAAGTTTAAGATGTAAGTGGTTGTTTCCAATGCGTATCCCCAAAATGAAGTGGGTAAGCTTGCATAACTCATCATTGATCTCACCATCTCCAAAAGAGTTCTATTTCTTTCGGCTACACCATTTTGCTGGGGAGTACCCGGTGCAGTCCATTGGGATGTAATCCCATGTTCTGATAAATATTGCAGGAACTCGTTCCCGAGGTATTCGCCACCGCGGTCAGATTGCAATGACTTGATGTTTTCCCGTCCTTCTTTTCTACCTCAGCCTTGAACTCTTTGAATTTCTCAAAGCATTCAGACTTGTAAAACATATCCGTATCTCAAGTAGTCGTCAATGAAAGTGACGAAGTACTCATACCCTCCACGAGCCTATGTGGTCATGGCCCACATAAGTCAAAATGGAACAATTCCAACACATCCTCTGCTCGAGACTGACTAGCCTTAAAAGGCCTAGAAGACATCTTTTCCTCAATGCAGGATTCGCAGACTTGATAAGGTACAGGCCGAACTAAGTCCAATGTACCATCATTTGCAAGTCGCTGGATCCGTTTCAAGTTGATGTGATCCATTCTCAAGTGCCAGAAATATGTAAGATCCTCATTAGAAGAAGTAAGCTTTCTCTTTCTAGAATTATCAATTTCAGATGAATTACATGCAACATTTGCGTAAGTCTTATGATGATAGTTAACGACATAGAGAGAGTTATTTAGCATTCCATGACAGATAACAATGTTATTACCAATGATAGAAACACCACTATCAAGAATAATTGAATATCCATCAACGAAAAGTTTAGAAACTAAAATAAGATTCTGCCAAAAATCCAGTACATATAAAACATCTCTCTAAGTCAAACTAGAATCATCAAATTACAAGGTGACATCTCCAATAGCAGCTGCACTCACTCGTGTTGCATTCCCATTGAGATGGTAATCTCATCATTCTTCATCACCCTCCTAGATGTGAACCCCTGCAAAGTGTAACAAACATGATCAGTAGCTCCAGTATCCACTACCCACGAATGAGTAGAAACAGATGTTAAACATGTTTCCGTTACAAATGCAAGTGATGTACCTTATCCCTTACTTCAACATGTGTTCTTGCTTGAAGTGACACCAACCATCTTCATCTCCCTTTATCTCCTTTCACGTCTTCTTCGATCAATCAGATTTCTGTACTGGTCATTGACCACATTTTTTAATGTGTTCAGACTATGTAAAAAATCCGATAACTTAGAATGACATGAAGGTACGAAAGACTGTTCTGCCAAGAGATCAGTAAGCAACTCTTTAAAAGTATACTCACTTCTCTAACCTACATCTTTCTTAAAGTCATAGAAAAAAGCAGTAATGAGTTCACGATAATATCGATCTTGGTCCGATCACAGAAACATCCACCTTTATGTGTGAACCAATTTATGGTGTTATCCATCATCATCACATGTAATGTCACCGAACTATCCTTAGCCATTCTCTTGCAAACAAGATCTTTCACAAGATCACAGTTGATAGTTCGCTACACCTCACCATACGTAGCCAGCAAGTCCTTCCAGATCTCAACTGAGCTACAACAACCCATGTACTTGAGCTTCAATTCTCTAGACAGGTTATCCGAGATCAACTTGTAAGTAAAATCCTCAGATTCCACCCATCTGTCACAGAATTGCTTCTCACGTCTAGAAACTCTATTGTAATGCGGAGAAAGTGACTTCATACTGAGAACAAATGCATGTTGGTTAGACAGGATAATATACTCAATGCAGTATCTCCACTCAGGAAAGTTTGGGCCAGTTAAGGGATTGAGAGCAAGAATATGATCAACAGTAGACATTGACATATCTGAAACAAATAAATAATCTAAATAAGAACAAACATGCAGAACATTCGAAAAAAATGCATTGAAAACCTAATTATAAATCAAACACAAATGTTTTCCACTAATAGCCCAAAGGTTCCCACCGCAAGCTACACTCGTAGACGTTTACGATGTCACCATCAACTAGACTGCGAGTTTTAAGCTCCAATCCTGTAATTTCATACCATGTCAAGAATCCTTAGACATACGAAATTAATAATTAGTGTTATACCTTAGACCAAACCATCTCTCAAGAACAGGGAAGCAGCAACTGCGTTATATCCTCAGATGCTTCTAAGCAATTAACCACAAATTTAACTCTAGCCAAAAGAGACAGTTTAGCATGGCACGTAATCATACCACACAAACCTTAAAGCCTTTATTATCTATAATTTAAATCAATCCTAGAATACTTATGAGAAAAGAATTACGCAAGCTACATTCGTAGACGTTTACGTAAAACCCTCCCACTATTCACTTGATTTAAATTGTTAGTCTAGAAATCCTAACAAGCGCAGCCCATGCACCTCCGAGAATTAGCAAGCTACACTCATAGACGTTTACTAAGACGAAAGATACACTTACAACCTAGGATCACTTTGTGGAGGTCTATTAATTTTAATTAAAAAATCCGCTCAGTATTTTTTATTCAAAAGGTTTCTTAAATGCGCACATAAATAATTTCATTGTCATTATATTTTCCAAATTTTTGCATGTAATTAAACATGTTTTTCAAAGCTGTAAATAAAAAAATAGTAAAACATGCTTTCCTATTATCTACACATGCTTATTGCGCAAATAATAAATCATACATCATACGAGGGCAATTAAGACAAACAAAAATTCCTCGTGGCTCAAAAAATAGGAAAATAAAAGTAATCCTATCTGTTACAAAATTTGAAATTTGAGAGTAGATATCTTCAAATCTTCAAGGGCCTTGATTTTCGCAACCACAAGATCTTTTCCAATCTAGGGTTTTGTGATTTGAAAATTGGTCCCACAATCCAACTGCGAACCCTAGAGTTTACAATCGAATTGCACCAACCATCAAATCACGAACCACCAACGCAGAAGTAGCCGCCGCCACCAGCCGGCCGACCGCACTTCGCGCGTCTGCGCCGCCGCCACTCCATCGCCTGTGGCCGCACGTTGCGCACAGGCCTCCTGCCAGCAACCATGCACCACTGCGCTACGCTTACATGGCCGCATGACGCCACGGCCTCCTTCCGCCGCTGTGCGCCACCGTCTCCTCGCCGGTCTTTGTCTTGTTCTTCGTCCCGTACAAAATTTTAAATTTGAAAAAATACAATAGACTAATCTATTACAATTTTTCCTATCAAATCTAATCATAGATTTTCTCATGATTTTACAAAAAAACAATTTAATCCAAACACGAATAAACTATCGCGGATTATATTGTACGGGTTGCCACGAGGAACAAAAACCACACCATCCACAACAATTATAATTCATACATGCATAAATCGAACAAATTGCTCATCCAACAGAACCATAAAAATGAAACCATGCTCTGATACCAATTGTAGGGATTTCATGGATGTTGAGAACAATTATCAAACGATAAAACCCTAGCACACTCCTATGAATTTAATGTGGTGGATTTCAAGTTTACCTTAACTCCATAGGGTCTGATCCTATCTTTCACGTTTGAATTCCAGTCCCTTGATTCAACCACATGATTTGAATAAAACTGCGGAAACAGAAATTAGAACCAGATCTAATTTCAAGAATTAATCAAAAGAAAAAGAAGGGAAGAAATTTGTTCTCCATATTAGATCTTCAGATCTGTATCCCAATGTTTTTCAATCCTGCTACTGGTGAGAATTCCACAGGAATGTGAATGTGAAAGCTAGAGTCGAATTTTTTCTCCTCCCAAACACACACGCGCCGCCCCTCTCTCTCTCAAACTAGGGTTTCAACTGATTTGAATGTTCTGATTAGATTACGATTTGAGAGAAAGAACAGTCTATTTATAAACCTAGGGTTGCAAACTCTAATGGGCTACTGGGCTCCTTTCAACATATTTAATTTGGGCCAGACTTGGGACCTAATGAAAATAATAAAGTGGGCCTATGAATTAATTAATTCCCATGTTCACAACCTATGACATAATTAATTAATTACTATTAATTATTTTTCACCATAGAATTAATACTAATCTACCCCTTTATTACCACGTTATGAGAAAGGGCTACATTTACTTGAGAATCCCCATATTTAAGAATACTGGACATTCGTTAATTTATTGGAGCTTCTAACAAGCTACCACAATTAATTAATTTCTTATTTCCTGAGCAGTACCACTCAAACCTTATCACTCGTGTTTGAACTTAATCAGCCAGCAGGACTTTAGCACGATGCATGTTATTCAGCTCCTCAGGGAATGTCCTCATCCTATTACTCGGATATGGTAACCTAACTCCAGTCTCAGACTGTAATACACGAACTACTATTACCCAAGATGTGGGTATACGAGCACGTTACTCAGGCTCTCTACAATGGCAAGTTAAAGCAACAGTCAACTCGTGCATACCCCTGAACCTTCGTTGGGGTATGGACTTAATCATGATCGAGATCTTGTATTCTCTGATGTCAGACAGGAGAATACATCTCACTGTGGTCCAATCAATATGCAACCGTACGTACCAACATATCAAGTAATGAAGACTGATTACTTCTTTCTAACTATGCTGCAGCCTATACCGATAGACTTATCCTCGTACATTGTCTCCGATGTGATAATATTTATATCTCACTAGGTCAAGTGATCATACTGTCTTCTGCAATCTACAACACGCAGTATGATCGTCCCTATCGGTGAGATAAGATGATACCATTGTTACTCTCATATATATTTGTTTAACAGATAAGAAATAATGTTGAATGTATACTCATCGTAATAAATGCTTTATGCATACGAAACCCAACAGTGCCCCTAGCCAGAGTAGCAACAGTTTATCGAGGCTTGTCATTAATCTCTATGTGGCAGTCACCACTTCTCAAATAGTACTGCTTTCAAGGTACTAGCGAGCAGATTTTACTGGCCTTCGATCCACGAAGTCTTTCGTGGCTGGATTACATGCTATGATCGTTGCCAGAGGACCGACAATATCTTAAGGAGGGATGAGATGCCACAGACCTTGGTGATTGAAGTTGATATCTTTGATGTATGGGGGATTGACTTTATGGGACCTTTTCCGCCATCTCAAGGTTTTCCTAACATTCAGCTTGCTGTGAACTATGTATCGTGATGATTGGAGGCCATTCCAACCACCAACAACGATTCCAAAGCCATCATCAACTTCCTGCAGAAGCTTGTGACTCAATTAACAGCGCTAAGAGCTCTGTTAAGTGATGGGGGATCTCACTTTTGCAATAAATTACTTGTTTCCCTTCTTGTTAGGTATTGTGTCAAGCATCACATCACTACCCCGTACCACCCGCAAGGGAAAAACTTGACGAAGCTATCCGACTGAGAGATCAAGCAGATATTGGAGAAGACTGTGAAGCAAAGAAGAGATTGGGCTTTGAAGCTCGATGGTTGAGGGCATATCGCACCGCCTAAAAAACTCCCATAGGTATGTCTCTTTATCAACATGTATTTGGTAAATCTTGTCATCTCCCTGTAGAGATGGAGCACAAGGCGTGGAAAGCATTGAAGGAGCTCAATTTGGATTGGAAGCACGCTGTTGCTGATCGAGTTATGGCACTAAATGAATTGGATGATTTTAGAGATGAGACATATGAAAAAAAATGTCGCCAACAAGACATGAGACAAGAGGTTCCACGATCGTGGGATTCGCCAACAGATTTTCGATTATGACAATAAGGTACTCTCTTTAATTCTTGTCTTAGATTTATGCCTGGTAAGTTGTAGTCGCGATGGACTGCTCCCTACACGGTGGTGTGCGCATACCCAAATGGCATAGTTGAGTTGGCCGGTCAAGATGGGATGACATTCAAAGTGAATGGGAAAAGATACATACCCATGCTATTTAGATCGCCCATGACTTCAGGTATTGTCGAGCTAGCAACATTAAATCAAGAACTTGTTGGGAGGTGACCCAACAATTTAGGGTTTTTGTGTGAATTTTAATAATTTCAATAAGTTTTCGAGTCATATTTGTCTCTAAGCATTTTATTCCCCTCAATTTTCAGTCTAAAGTTTGGAGGATACTTTATTTTGTATTAATTTATTTGCTTATTGCTCATTTTTTCGAGTTGGACAAATCTTGGTATCGATTGATGCCAACAAGAGTCGATCAATGCATAATTCATTTCAGCATCGACCGACACAAATGTTGCATTGATTGACACAATCTTGTTGGTTGAAGTTCACGACCCGATCGACATAATATTTCTATTATATATATGTATATATATAATAAACTTAAAATTAAGACAAGTTGATCGACGCAATTTTACGTCGATCGATGCAGAAGGAACACATGCGCACGAGGTAATGTTTTAAACCCTTTTTTAGTTTTTTCTTCTCACTTTACACACTTTCACGAATTCCTTCTTTCAAATTCCTCAAACCCGCTGAAAATTTCTATCCAATTATCCTCTCCAACTCACGGTATGACTTATAAACTCACTCCCTTTGATTATTTTATGATTTATGAGTTTCCTTCAAAATTTTGTGGAGTTTGAATCATGAATTCCTTCAAATTCGCATATAACTTGAATAGATGACTTCAATGGATATTTTGCTAAATTTTTCGATATGGATTTTATTCCTAGTCGATTTATGCGCCATGTGAAGTTTTGTTGTGTTGGATTTGAAGAGTCATTGTTGTAGGGTGTTATCATTGATTTGCTTCCCTTTACTGTTGCTACACTTTGCACATAAAATGATAAGTTATGAAATTATCGAAATAATGGATATAATATGTTTTGATTATGTGTGAATTGTATGGTAGGGATGCCAATGTTGAATGGGTAATTACGTTGCAATTGAAATTGTGAAAGATTTTATATAAACTCTTATGAAATTGAGGGGGTGCTATTAATTGATTGTGGAAATTGTGAAAGATTTTATATAAAATCTTATGAAATTGAGGGGGTGCTACTGATTGATTGTGAAGTGAGATTGAGCTATTTTCAGAGGATTCTATCATTCTATTTTTCCTATTTAACTATGGATTTTGTCCTTCGTTTTGATGACCTGGAAGAAGAACAACTTTACTGTACCTTGTGAAACATAAAGTTCAAAGTCAAACAGTCTCTTTACCCATGTGCTGCAACCATGAACACTCTAGGGATCAGGGCACGTCGAGGCATTGTTGGCTGGAATAGGTTGGACTGGGTGGATGAAACAACCGTGTCCCACATACCAGTCATTGGAGAAGGATTTTTTCGCTACACTCAAAGTGTTTGAGATCAAACCAGAATGTGAGCCCACAACCAGTAGATTTCAACTGCACAATCAGGTCTACCAGCTACCTAGAAAGGTCCTGGATGGCCTATGGGGATGTCCGATGGATGGACTAGCTATCATCGCCAATGATGGAACACACCGGTGAACGAGGTTCGTCCCTACGATCGATGTTGGATACCAAACACACACATATATGGTTTAATAAGATTAAATCAAGAAGATCAAAGATTACCTTATCAAATCTACAGATCTAGAGATAGATTCCACTGAAAATCTTCTAACATGTGTCCCGATGAACCACGATCGGATGGCGGGTGGACATCAATCCTCTAATTCGTTAGATGCCAAGTAAATTTGGATCAACAGTGTTTGAGAGAACTAAACCCTATCCGTCGTTCAACATATGAAATTATGGAATCATTAGATTTTTCTCTCACCCACAAGATCCTATTTATAGGCATCTTCTAAGGTTTCCAGTTGGGCCAGGCCACGGATCTCTAGAAGGTATAGGATTGGGCCTCCCATAAGTCCAAACACATATATTCAGCCCATAATATAATTTGAACATATAACATTAATTCATTCTACTAGAGAATTAATGTTGCAACGATTATCCTATTCCAATGTGAATCAGGGCTTCTATTTGACTTAATTAATTCCCCGTGTTAAAGATAGCACACATTCATTAATTAATTAAAAGCTCTGACAGCATTAATTAATTAATATCTTAATTCCTTAAGTAGTACCAGCTCAAAATTATTATCATATCAGAATATATTCCACTTGCAGAGTTTAATACGATAAAACTTATGAGCTCCTTAAGGGGATGTCATCAACCTGGATGTCCAGGACACGGTGCTCTAATGTGACTAAATTAAACACATACTAATAATGTTGTTACCCAAGATACAGAGCATATTGAATCATCCTTTTGATTCTCTCTCATGGCAAGTAAAAGTAATAAACAAGCATTTGCATATCTAAATATCACATCTAGGATTAAGAATTAATAAAATCACCGAGACCTGGGTTCTTCATAGATTCATAACAGAAGAACACGTCTCACTGCGATCCATTCAATGCAACACCACGCACTAGTATAAACTTATTACCAAGAGTAGTTATCTCAAGTTTATACTACAACCTAAAATGATAGTTTATCCAAAACTATCTAAGTTGTGTATACGTTTTATATCTTTCAAGGAACCCAACAATGCGATCTTCAGTGGGACAACGCACCCACCACATTGTCTACAATATAAGATAAGTGGACATACATGCAATCATGAGATTGCAACAATGTGATAACATTTGTTTCAGTTAATTACAAGAGAATAAGTATGACAAAGCTCACTTAAAAGTTTGCTTTAGAGTATAATCCAACAATCTCCCACTTATACTAAAGCTAAACTTTTAGTATACACCATATCATTACAAATCTCCCACTTAGATTTAAAGTGTAGCTGCAATAAATTGTTAACCATGACCCTCTACGTATTTTTTGAAGATCTAATTTTCCAAAGTCTTTGTGAAAGGATCAACCATGTTATACAACGACATAAATTTTCCACAACCAATTCACCTCATTTTACGATCTCTTGTAAAATGTGGTGCTGTCTCTCTCTATGTGTGTACTTGCCACAAGGGCTATAGGTTCTTTCCAGTTTGCCACTGCACTAGTGTTGTCATAACAAATCGTGATACACTTAGGCTTACTCGTAATCACCCCCAAGTCCAACAAGAAGCTTCTAAGCGAGACAACTTCTTTGGCAACCTCTTAGGTAGCCACATAAAATGGCACGACCTCCCAAGGTAAACACATAACCTGAGGTTAACTTTCTCATATCTCGATCAACTTAAAAATTTGAACCTGATTAACCCAAAGGGGTTACACTGTCTTATTGGTAAACCAGCATATAATCTCAAATTCTTTTCAGAAACTTTAGAACATATTTTACCGCAGTCTTATGCCCCTTACCCGGGTTAGATTGATATCTTGTCACCAATGCCAACTGCACTGTAGATATCATGTCGAGTACAGAACATGGCATACATAAGGCTTTCAACTGCCGAAGCATAAGGAACCTTAGCTATCTCCTCCATCTTCTCTAGCGTTTTAGGTTACATGTCCTTAAACAGAGGAACTCCATGTCACAAAGGTAGAAATCTTTCTTCGAGTTTTGTATGCTAAACCGGACAATAACAGTGTTGATGTAGGAAGCTTAGTACAAATGCAACTTTCTCTTATTTTGATCATGAATGATCTTAATACCAAGAATGTACATAGTGTTGAGGTTTTGATACGATCCTCGCCAAGAAGGTTTAGATCGCAGCCCAGGAACTCGAACAGACGGACTCAGACACGACGCGGAAGCAACTAAGGTTGATGACAGGGGAAGATCCAACACCTTTGGATTCAAAATCCTTCAAGTACCGTAGTCCAGATTGAATCTCCTACGACCCAAGAAGTGAATTGATCCAACAACGAAGGATATATGCGAAGACACCACCAATGGATATGACAGTCCAATTGATTAGTCGAGATTGAAACCCTAATGGAAGATTAAAATTTCAAGTATTGAGCCTTCAGAAATTAAAGGAGAAAACCTCACAATTTTATTAAAATTTGAAAACTGAAAATTGTTCAATAACAAGGCCTATATATAGGCAACTCAAATCCTAAACTAATAAGGCAACTAATTTCGAAAATAAAAGGGAATAAATTCAAAATTTAATTAAACAAGGCCTAAACATGTTGGCCCAAAATAACTAAATAAATTAAACTAATCCCAATCATTACACATAATTAAATTAATAACTTTTGGGCCTTCGTTTAATTCTTCCAACACCATCGAATCCTTGGAATTATTTGCAGCCCAAATGCCTTTAACTAACAAACTCAATCCATCCCTCAAAGTCCTTGCTCGAGCTCTAGTCATCGGCCCACTCGGAATGTAGATTGGATCGTCTCTCACAGCTGCTACTTGGGCTCCATCATTCCCCTCCTCTTCAAGAGGATTTGTCCTCAAATCCAAGTTGTCTCCTACATCAAAAGGACTTAAATCAGAAACATTAAACGTAGCACTAACATCATAGTCACCTGGTAAGTCAAATTTGTATGCATTATTATTTACTTTCTCCAACACATGGAAGGGACCATCTCCACGAGGTAACAACTTTGATCTCCGCTGCCAAGGAAACCTCTCATTTCGCATATGCAGCCAAACCCAATCTCCAGGCTCAAACAACATCTTCATGCGCCCTTTATTTGCCTGCTTAACATACTGCTCAGTATGACGCTCAATGTTCTGCCTAGCCTTCTCATGAATCTGCTTCACAAAATCAGCTATTTTCTGCCCATCAAGGTTAGTAAACTCTTGTGCAGGTAAAGGAGATAAATCCAAAGGAGTCAAAGGATTAAAACCATAGACAATCTCCAAAGGGGAAAACTGAGTAGCAGAATGAACTGAATGATTATTAGCAAACTCAACATGAGGCAAACATTCTTCCCAATTCTTAATATTCTTTCGAAGCAGAGCTCTCAACAATGCAAATAATGTCCTATTAACTACTTCAGTTTGACCATCAGTTTGTGGATGACAAGTAGTAGAAAACAACAACTTAGTTCCTAACTTACACCACAAAGTCTTCCAGAAGTAACTCAAGAACATAGAATCCCTATCAGAAACAATTGTCCTAGGTATACCATGCAATCTAACAACTTCTCTAAAGAACAAAGCAGCAACATGGGATGCATCATCAGACTCATGACAAGGAATAAAATGAGCCATCTTAGAAAACCTATCAACAACCACAAATATAGAATCACTACCACGCCCAGTACGTGGCAAACCTAGCACAAAATCCATAGAAATATCAACCCAAGGTGCAGTAGGGATAGGTAAAGGTGTATACAATCCATGGGAACAAGACCTAGACTTAGCCTGTTTACAAGTAATGCGTCTACCACAGACCCTCTCAACATCACGTTTCATGCGAGACCAAAAGAAATGCTCATGCAACACAGCCAAAGTCTTAGCAATACCAAAATGACCCATCAAGCCCCCACAATGTGATTCTAACAGTAATAATTTACGTAGAGAACACCTAGGAATGCACAACTTATTTTTCCTAAACAAAAATCCATCATGCCTAAACTATTCACCACTAGCAGACGTCTCACATGCAACATAAATATCACCAAAATCCTCATCAGAAGCATACAAACCCTTAATGCACTCAAATCCAAGTAACTTAGCATCTAAAGTAGAGATTAAGGCATACCTCCGAGACAATGCATCAGCCACCACGTTTTCCTTACCTTGCTTGTACTTGATAATGTAAGGAAAAGTCTCTACAAACTCCATCCATCTTGCATGCCTCTTGTTCAGCTTGTGTTTCCCCTTCAGATGCTTCAGCGACTCACGATCGGTGTGAATGATGAACTCCTTAGCCCACAAATAATGCTGCCACGTTTTTAAGGCTCTCACCAAGGCGTATGGCTCCTTGTCGTAAGTAGGATAGTTCAACGTTGCTCTATTCAACTTCTCGCTGAAGTATACCACGGGCCTCTTCTCCTGCATCAAAACTGCACCAATACCAACCCCAGAAGCATCACATTCAATCTCAAATATCGTAGAAAAGTTAGGAAGAGATAATACCGGGGCATGTGTCAACTTGTACTTCAGCAACTCAAAAGCCTTCTCTTGCTCTTCTCTCTATCTGAACTCCACAGTCTCCTTAATCACTTCAGTTAATGGGGCTGCAATGCTGCTGCTGAAATGGGGTACAAATTGCCTATAAAAGCTGGCAAGTCCGTGAAAACTGCGGACATCGCCAACATTCTTATGCTGCGGCCACTCCTTGATAGCTAGAATCTTCTCTTCATCTACCTGCACTCCATCTGCACTAACAACAAAGCCAAGAAACACCAACTTATCTGTGCAAAAAATGCACTTCTTCATGTTAGCAAATAGTCTCTCCCTGCGAAGTACATCTAAAACAAACATCAGATGTTCAAAATGGTCATCATAACTCCTACTATAAATCAGAATGTCATCAAAATAAACCACTACAAATATGCCAATAAAAGCTCTCAAAACATAGTTCATAAGACGCATAAAAGTACTAGGAGCATTGGTTAAACCAAAAGGCATGACTAACCACTCATACAACCCAAGCTTAGTTTTAAAAGCAGTTTTCCACTCATCTTCCTCCTTAATCCTAATCTGATGATAACCACTTCGCAGATCTATCTTAGAAAACACACAAGCACCATGCAACTCATCTAACATGTCATCTAAACGAGGGATAGGATGGCGATACTTAACCGTAATGTTGTTGATAGCTCTGTAGTCACAGCACATCCTCATGGTCAAGTCCTTCTTGGGCACAAGCAAAACTGGAACTGCACAAGGACTCAAACTCTCCCTCACGTGCCCGTTGGCCAGCAAATCTCCAATTTGCCTCTCCAGCTCCTTCGTCTCCTCCAGGCTGGTTTGGTAAGCTGGTCTATTTGGAAGGGTAGCTCCAGACACGAGATCTATCTGATGCTCAATCCCACGAATGGGTGGTAGCCCGGCTGGGGTATCATCTGGAAAACATCCTCAAAATCCTGCAAAAGAGATGAAGTAGAAGGGGGTAGAGAATCAGGAATGTTAGTTAAAACCAGGTTCTCCTTGTAGATCAACAACACCAATGGTTTCTCCTCCTGAATTGCCCACTTCAAATCCACAACCCTAGCTAGAAATGCCTGCTGCACCACCCCTTCCTCCTTATTACTTCGTGGTTGCATCTCATCACCCGACTCCTTCTGCAACTAGACTTGATCCTCATAGACTTGTTTAGGGGTCAGAGGAACAAGTGAGATCTTTTTCTACCGGTACTCGAAGGAATACTTGCTCGTGAAGCCATCATGCTTCACTCGCCTATCAAACTGCCAAGAACGCCCCAAAAGTATATGACTCGCCTGCATAGGAATCACATTACACAACACCCCATCCTCATATTTCCCTATGCGAAACGGCACCTTGACTTGCTTCACTACTTTGATGACGCCACTATCATTCAGCCACTGCAGCTTGCATGGTCTAGGGTGCTTCATCACTTGTAACCCTAACTTTGTCACTATCGACTGACTCGCCACTTTGGTGCAGCTGCCTCCATCTATGATCATGCTGCAAACCTTATCGTTGATATGACAACGTGTATGGAAGATGTTCTCCCTCTGCTCCACATCTCCGGCTGCAGGTTGTGCATTCAAAGCCCTTCTCATCACAAAATTCAGCGTTGTAGGCGCCTCAATCTCTTCTACATCTTCATCAGGATCATCCAAATCAGGCATCTACGGGTCAGTCTCTTCATCAGTCACAATCTCTCCATCATCTCGAATCACCATGACTCTCCATTTCGGGCAATCGTCAGCAATATGCCCAAAACCCTGACATTTATAGCACTTGCGATCTCTATTACAAAAATCAGTGGTAACAGATTTACCTTGAGCTGCGGAATCTGACCTGGGCTTCACAAACGGCTTCTTCTCCCCTCAAGGCTGCTGCTCCTCCTTCTTCCACGGAGCTCGCTTAGGTGCTGAACCACTTCCAGTCTGGTATTCTCTCTAGCCTATGGAATTCTGCCTCGAATTACTGTCGTTGCCCCTCCTCATGAGTTGTCCCTCAATCTTGACTGCCATGTGGACCATGTCTTCCAGCTCGACATAATGCTGCAGCTCCACCATATTCCGAATCTCCCAATTCAGTCCAGCCAGGAACCTAGCCATCATCGCCTCTCTATCCTCCACTACATTGGCTCGGATCATAGCTACTTCCATCTCTTTATAATACTCATCCACACTCTCGGTACCCTACCTCAAACCCTGCAGCTTGTTATGACAGTCCAAATGATTAGTCGAGATTGAAACCTTAATGGAAGATTAGAATTTCGAGTATTGAGCCTTCAGAAATTAAAGGAGAAAACCTCACAATTTTATTAAAATCTGAAAACTGAAAATTATTCAATAACAAGGCCTATATATAAGCAACTCAAATCCTAAACTAATAAGGCAACTAATTTTGAAAATAAAGGGGAATAAATTCGAAATTTAATTAAACAAGGCCTAAACATGTTGGCCAAAAATAACTAAATAAATTAAACTAAGCCCAATCATAACACATAATTAAATTAATAACTTTTGGGCCTTCATTTAATTCTTCCAACACCATCGAATCCTTTGAATTATTTGCAGCCCAAATGCCTTTAACCAACAAACTCAATCCAGCCCTCAAAGTCCTTGCTCGAGCTCTAGTCATCGGCCTACACGGAATGTAGACTAGATCGTCTCTCACAGCTGCTACTTGGGCTCCATCAGGTTTGATTTGTGATTGGATAGGGACCTTTGGAACTTACTATAAATTGAACAAAATACAACCGACGAGGTACAATGAAATAAGAAAAAGTTACGCCGTGAGTTGGAAATTTCTAATCAATCCCCTCAGTATGGTTGAGTGTGCGAGTGTATATTGCCTAAAAATGTGTCTCAAAATAAAATCTCGGCATCCCTTTTATAGGCCAAGGGAAACCGTTACAACCCTAGCTATTTCTCCAGGTGGCTCCGTAATTCGGGGTGGACCGTTGAGCTTTCTTCGGGTCTTATCGGCTAGGGTTGCTGCTCCCTGGCGGGTTTGTCCGTTGGGAGCGTGATAAGTCCGGAGGCAGTTCCGACTTTGTGGCACATGATCTTATAACTGCTCCCTGAATTGGCGAATTTGAGTTTGTTGTTTCTTCGTGAGATCCTATACGAGCATCGGAACTCCTCATTGAGCCTTCGTGGTGATGGAACCTGAAACTGGAGAAGGTACGTACATCACCTGGGAGCCAGATCATGCTTGGGTTTGGTTGAATCCATTTTGGAGAATTGGGTCGACGGGCCGCAGGGATCTCATTTCCTTTCCGAGCTTTTGTGTTGATCGATAATGGGTGTGTCGATCGACACACACGCGTGTGTCAAGCCTTCTTCTTCCTTACTTCCTTTGATCGACATCCAACCTCCGTGTTGATCGACATGCACCACGCCGATCGACACAGAGGTCATGCTTCAGGATTTTGGCATGCCTTCCATTTTGGTCAACTTCCCGTGTGTCAATCGAAGCAGCAACTTTGTGTAACTTGGCTCTTTTGACCTTTTGCTCATTTTTAGCCTCAAATACCTACAAAACTGAGCACTACAAGCATAATATCCCCTATAAACAGTTCATGCTTGATTATTAACTAAAAAGCAATGTAAATGCAAAAAATAATAAAGAAAACAAAGCGATAAGTGAGGCAAAATACGAGCTTATCACAAAGCTCCTTGAATTTGGTCTATAGGAGTTGTTTTGTGAAGATGATTGCTAGTTGATATTCAGTTCGGATGTACTCCTCGGAAACATCCTTCTTCTCAACATGATCTTTGATGTAGTGATGTCTTATGTCGATGTGCTTGGTTAGGGAGTGATGAATTGGGTTCTTTGTGATGCACATTGCACTTCTAATCACAATAGATGTGCACACACCCAATTTTGACATCATAGTCAAGCAGTCATTGCTTTATCCAAAGCACTTGAGCACAACAGCTTGCTGCAGCAGCATACTCAACTTCTGTTGTAGACGGGGCAACTTAGTGTTGCTTCTTGCTGAACCAACTTACAAGCTTGTGGCCAAGGAACTGACTTGTTCCGCTTGTGCTCTTCTTGTCGATTCAACATCCTCCAAAATTGAAATCTGAATAGGCATTGACAGTAAGCTCATCATATTTTGGGTACCAAATACCTAGTGACTATGTCCCTTTGAGGTATTTGACTATTCTCCTGGCAGACACCTGTGCGATTTCTTTGGTTTTGCTTGAAACCACACACATACTCTAACTGATTAGGAGATATCTGGCCTATTGGCAGTTAAGCATAAGAGTGACCCAATAATGCCTCTGTATGTTGTTGGGTTGACTGCTTTTCCTTCTTCATCAAGATTTATCTGAGCACTTGGGCTCATCGGAATCCTCAAAGACTTGGTCTTCTCCGGGAAAAACTCGTTGATCAAGTCCTTGGTATATTTCTTTTGATTGATGAAGATTCCTCCTTCGGATTGAATGACTTGAAAACCCAAGAAATAAGTCAGTTTGCCAATCTGCTCATCTGAAAGTTGCTCTGCATCCGTTTGGCAAACTTCTCACACGTCTTCAAGTTTCTGTATCCGAATATAATATCATCGACGTAGATCTGCACCAGAAGGATGTCTGACCCATTCTTAATTCTGAACAGCATTGTGTTTATTTTCCCTTTCCGGAAACCATTCTTAAGGAGAAACTAAGACATCGTCTCATACCAATCTCTGGGTGCCTGCTTCAACCCATAAAGAGCCTTCCTCAGTTTGTAAACTTGATCTCTTTCTTCAAAGCCTGGGGGCTGTTCCACATATACTTCTTCTATAAGCTCCCCATCCAGAAAGGCACTCTTCACATCCATCTGGAAAATTGTGAAGTTGTTGTGAGTGGCATAAGCAAGGAATAGACGAATGGCTTCAAGTCTGGCCACTAGAGCAAAAGTTTCGTTGAAGTCGATTCCTTTACATGGAGCATATCCTTTTGCTACCAGTCTTGCTTTGTTCCTCACTATATTCCCAGTTTTGTCTCTCTTATTATTGAAGTCGATAACTGACTGATGAGTTGGTCGATCCACCAGGTACCAAACTTTATTTTTCTTGAACTCATCAAGCTCCTCTTGCATAGCATAGCTCGAGTAAGTTGATTTCAGAGCATCTGCAATCTTTGTTGGCTCTGATTCCTGAGATATAAAATAAGTAAGCAAAGTGCTCCCTTGTCTCGTGCAAACTGTATTGGTGACACTGTCCAACATGGCTTCCTCGGGATGGTTTCTCAACCATTTCGGCTTCTGGAGCTGGGTGATTTCAACAGGTTGGACGAGATCTTCAGGATAATCAGTATCGTTTGCTCCCGATACTGAAACTTAAACTAAGTCACTTTTACTAGAGTCTTCTTCTCCAGTGTTGAGCTCCTTGGTCTTCTTGACGTACCGCCGGTTGGATATCTTCAGGATGAGTACCTTCATCTTCTGGAGGGTCAGTTTGAGCAAGTTACTTTGTTGCAGTTTGGGCTTCAAACTGAGCTCTCTTTTGATCTCTTGAAGTTCCCCCTTTATTGATGCTTGAGTTTATCGACAAAGAACCAAATGTTTTAGCTAGGTCGATTGCATCACCGGTATCCTCATCTAAGGTACTTGTGTGATTCATTATTGATCTGGTCTGAGAAACTTGATTTGGATCTTCTTTATCAGCACTGAGTTCTCACATTTATTTTTTACCACAGAATCACCAAGTTCCAGATTGGATAAGCTGACTCACACTCAGCAGATTATATTTGAGGTTGGTGACTAAGGATACATTGTTGATGATGATTCCATTGCTTTCCAAGCATCCTTTGTTGATTACTCTCTCTTTTGAGTCATCTCCAAAACTGACAAATGGCCCTCTTGACATTCTCAGTTTTGAAAGGAGATTGTTGTCACCGGTCATATGAGCTGAACATCCACTATCCAAAATCCATGCTCATTTCTTCTTTTTGAGTTGACCTTGGTGACCTTGTACCTGCAAAACAGATAAGGTTGGACAAAAGGTACCCGTGTTTCTGCGGGTCCTGCAGGGCTAGTGTTATAGATCCATCCTTTGGGAATCCATACTTGCTTCACCTTATATCTAGGTGTCACAATTTCTTCTCCATTTCTCTTCCTCTTTAAATAATTTATGCAGTTTCTATGCATGTTTGAAGAAAAAGAGTGAGTGTGTGAAACCTGACCAGGAACTGAGTTTCTAGGAACAGACTTCCTTGAAACTGAGTTTCTAGGAACAGACTTCCTTGAAACTGAGTTTCGGTTGGGTTTTCGGAAACTTGGTCCGAAGTGTACAATATTCCTAGTCCGAAAGGTATGAAATTGGTTGGACTGAGACCTCGTATAGGTGTTCTTTCTATACGGATAAGTTCTCTTGTCATACAAATTATGAGTTGGGAACCTCATATTTCTAGAATCCAGAAATGAACTGACTTTCTATAAAGTTTAGCTTTAGTTGTTGAGGTGGGTTTTCTTGTGTTAGGAACATTCTGCTTAACCCACTTTGCAGGCCTAATGGGCTTTATATCAGGTTTGTGTGACTTGTAAGTCAATGTTATTCTAAACATGGGTAAAGTAGTCAGTTTTGAAACTGACTTTCCCCTTCTGTCCTGATTAGCCTATATGGTGTTTTTGTCCATGCTGACTACTCCTTTGCCTAACAGCTTGACTTCTAAACAAGAATTCTTACTAAAGTGATGGTTAGAGATATTCCTAGTTTTGGAAGTAGAAGCCTGATTGCTCAAGTTATTTCTGTAAAGCTTAGACCTGACTTATCAAAAGAGTGTCTCTGTAAACTTTGAGCTTCAGAAACATTGCTAGTACTAGAATAAAGTGAACATATAAGTTTTTTATCACTAGCAGTTTTTAGTTTTTGAGATGCACATTCTTCAGAAATAGATTTAAACGATTCAAGTAACGTAGAATGCTCTTCTCTAAGTTTAGCTAGATCTTCACTTACGACTTTGATCCTTGGATCTCCTAAGTCAGTTTTGAGACTTTCAGTTTTAGTGAAGCATTTTCACAGGCCAAGACATTTTTTAACTCATAAAACTTAGAAAATTATCTATTTAAAGCTTCAAGTGTAACATCTTCTGAATTTGAGCAATAGGATTCAGTGTTGTCTTCTATGCATGCTATAGGAATAGAAACTGAGTTAGGAATGTGTACTGCTGTAGTAGACTCTGTTTTAGTTTCTTCCTCTTCTCCTTGCAGACTTAGTCTTCAGGTTGAAGTGGGGACGCACCCCCCTTCTTGGTGGTTGGATGTTTACAGTTCTTCCCAGAAATCAGGTTGGATGTTTACTTGTTCTTCCCAGAGCTCAGGTGGTTAGAACATGCCCGTGAGAATCAGAATCCCAGACTAGGAAACTGACTGCTATGAATATATCACAGAAAGATATATTCACCAAAGAAGAGCTTCAGCTTTACAACTTCAGCATCGTGCTAGGAGAAGTTAGCACGGTATAACTTGAGTCAGAAACTCAAGTCTTGTCTAAGGAAACACGGATACTCAGGGAGTTTGCAGAGAGATCCTCTTTGACGTGTGAAGACTTTGGGGTTCTTAGCTCAGAGTTCTTTCAACCTCGTTTGTTTATGCGTTGATCATAAACCATTAGAGGCTTAGGTGCAGACCCTTTTATAGAGGATTTCCTCAAGGCATTTTGAATTTATGCCCGTTAGATACATAAATCCAGATGTTAGACTCATGGAAGATATTGTCCAATCGTAGCCCATGCCTTAGGTCTGCAGCGTGCTCTGCCATACACTAACTTTATGTCAAACTAAGTTCTCAGTTTGAGGAACCCAGGTTTGAATAACCTCGTACTGACTTACACTTGGGCATATTTAAATGCATAAGTCGGACTGAGCTTCGATATCTTTTGAATTGCTCGATCTTTAAAGGTAGAGGCTCTCGTACTGACTTTCCGAAATCAGTACAACTTAGCCCTCATACTGACTTCCCTTGGTCAGTATGGTAAACCCTCATACTGATTGTCCACATTCAATATGGAAAACGCCCTAATATTGATTTCTCTGGATCTGTATGGAAAACCCTAATACTGACTTCTCCTTAGTCAGTACGGGGAAGCCCTCATACTTTCTTCTCCTGGTCAATATGGTAGACCTTATACTGAGTGCTCCAACTCAATTTCAGATTAAGGCTATACTTGGTGAAAACCAGGTTTCAGGCGTGTAAGTAGTCAGTTCTCGAGAATTCTCCTTTGCACGGTCTTCAGCCTAAGTTCTATTACAACTCAATCGATCCTATACAAGGATTACAGATTAGAACTCTAGACTCTTAAAAAACTTACTAAGATGGCTTACAGTCTTTGACCCACCAATACACAAAAAGTAAGGAATGATTTCTCTAACAAAAATCCTAACACAATTGCTCAAACAGCTTATCCAAGAACTATGTTTTAGTACATGAGTTTATTTCCTACACCATTCCCTGTGGGTTCGACATTTGAGTTATAAATTTATTTGGCCACTGCTATTGCAATTAATCTGATTAAAATACCAGTAATCACTATCTTACAGCTAGCTGACTAAATATATCTTATGTTGTTGGATAATTGCGAGATTTCTATCCAATCCAAAGAAATCGCACATGTCGGCTGCCAAAAGGATCGTGTGATACTTGAAGTACATTGAGTCACTAGGAATTTAATATCCTAGATGTGATGAGCTCATTTTCGGTGGTTATTCAAATTCAGATTTTGGAGGATGTCAAATTGATTGCAAAAGTAGCAGTGGGACATGTCGATTTTTGGGCCACAAACTGATAAGCTGGTTCGGCAAGAAGCAACATTCTGTTGCAATCTTAACTATTGAAGCTGAATATGTGGCCACTGCAAGTTGTTGTGCTCAAATTCTATGGATCAAGCAGTAGCTGATGGATTATGATGTCAATTTGGGTTTACAAACTGGCGTCTTTTTACCAGCTTGTGTAGCCAACGAGTTTGAGTAGATAAGGTTGCCATGATAGTAACTAGATTAATAGAGATCAACTAGTTTGTTGAGTCATCAAACTTGTCAAAGAGCGCGAGATTTGATGATTCATATCCAAGTCAATGCTACATTTATTGTTGATCTTGCGGCGTTATAGAGAATGGAGGAATAAGGAGATGACGTGTGGCTAAAGCACTTTAACCGTCATTGTGGATGCCAAAGGATATTTAAATCGCAAATATTTATCCTAAAGATTCGAGACATTTTGAAATCCCAGGAAATATGAATCGTTGAGGACGTTGCGCTCTCGAGTTAGAAGTACATGGGAAATCCTCAAAGTCATTTATTCTTCAAAAATCTCTCCAACAACAATGGCGTTTATTCTAATTCCACTGAAGTTCATGCAAGATGCCTTTGTGCAAAGAGATCGTATAGTTGTTCAACTAGAAGAGGGAATCATCATTCTCATCAACTCTCTGCTCTCAACGATGGTTTTTACCTCAAAGCCATAGGGATGTCGGATATCCTTTCCGTCCGACCAAGACTACTACATCATTGGTGATATGAAGGATAGTCATTTAGGTCGAATGAGTATTTTCCTTCCGTCACAAGGAGTAGGAGGACTCCTTGTTGGTGTAAACCTATTCAAGCTTCAACACAATTTGTGGGATGACGAGTAGACAGACCACCTCTTCTCCTCTTCTCCCTAGGTGATGTTTACGAGGGGGAAAGAAATGGATGATATTGAGGAACAACAAATGTTCAAGCATTATTCTAATTCTTGCTTCTGGTCATGCTTTGCTTCCTGCTAGGGGCTACCCCTAGCAACTTGTAAGCATAAGTTTCCATAGAAGCTTGTGCTACATCTATGCTAGCCGACCCAGAGGAAACGATCGCAAGTGGTGATACTTTCATGGAGAGATATAGAGGAATGATGTCTCTATAATGCAAGTGGTGAGACTTACTTGTAGTGACTGTTGTGGATAGAGACAAGTGGGTGACTTCTCACCATGGGAGCTCCACCATAAACAAGTGGTGAGACTTGTTTTGGCAAGGATGAGGCAAGCTAACAGGTCTTGGGAGTTTGTTAGAAATCCCAAGCACCATCTTCAGCAGAAGAAGATGGAGCGAAGCAGCCAGCACCAGCAGAAGACCATGTTTATTGCTTTCATTGTACTAGTAATATACTGCTTTACATAAAAGTTGTAAATAAACCAATGAAACAATATACATTCCTGCTTATTTTGAAGTCAATAACTCGGTGTCTTGAAATAGTTTGCTTCATCTTAACTAGTCTTACACTTCCTGGTGTAATAATTTACCTTTTTTGCCCTTAATGTTAATCGAGAAATATGTCTCCTATTGAGGGAGAAGATTCATGGGGCAGGTTGTATTAAGGATGTCAGTTTTTGAGTATTATACCCGTGTTAGAATATTCTTTGTAAACTCGAGAAACTGATCAGTTACCGACTTAATGGTGGTTTTGACTACATCAAAAGGGGGGAAATTGTTAGGAAGCATTCCTACTTTATTGTTATGTTTTGATGTGCTAAACAATGTATAGACACCAGTGATGGGTTTTGTATACTGAAAGCATTTATTATAATGAGTATACAACGGTTTATTTCTCCTATCTGTTAACAATCTTACATGTATGAACAATGGTATCCTCTTGTCTCACCGATAGGGACGATCATACGGCGTGTTGTAGATCGCAGAAGACAGTATGATCACTTGACCTAGTGAGACATAAACCTGATCACAGCCGAGACAACGTATGAGGATACGTCTGTCAGGATTGCTGCGGTATTGTCGGAATAAGTAGTTTGTCTTGGTTACTTGACATGATGGTACGCAGGGGTGGCGTATTGATGGACCACAGTGAGATATATTCGTCTGTCTGACATCAGCGAATACAAGATCTCGTTATAGTGATTGAGTTCAAACCCTAACGAAGGTTCAGAGTTTTGCACGGGTTGACTGTTGCTTCGACTTGCCATGGTAGAGAGCCTGAGTAACGTGCTCGTATATCCGCATCTTGGGTAACAACAGTTCGTGTAGTACCGCCTGATACTGGGTTTAGGTAATCATATCCAAGTAATAGGATGGGGACATTCCATGAGTAGCTCAATGACATTCATCGTGCCAAAGTCCTGCAGGATGATTAAGTTCAGGCACGAGTGATAAGGATTGAGTAGTACTACTCAGGAATTATAAGATATTAATTAATTATAGTTAGAGCTTGTTAGAGGCTCCGACTAATTAATGAATGTCCGGTAACCTTAAATATGGGGAATCTCAATTAATACAGCCCATTTTCATAACGTGGTAGTAAAGGGGTAGGTCGGTATTAATTCTGTGGTGAAAAAGAATTAATATTAATTAATTAATTGTGTCCTGGGTTGTGGACATGGGAATTAATTAATTTATAGACCCACTTTATTATTTGCATTAGGTCCCAGGTCTGGCCCAAATAAATATGATGAATTGAGCCCACTAGCCCATTAGGGATAAAACCCTGGGTCTATAAATAGACCATTCTCTCTGAAAAGCCTAGCCAACTTATGTGATTATTCAAATCAATCAAAAACCTAGGGCAGAGAGAGAGGGGCGATGGCTTTTGTGCAGATGAGAAGAATTTCGATTCTGGCCTTGCACAACCACAAATCTACGCAGTCCTCACCAGTAGTGGATCTGAACAGCATTGGGATACAGATCTGAAGACCTGATCTGGAGAACAGAATTCCTTTTCTTCTCTTTCTTCTTTTTCAATTTTTATCTAAGAAATTAGGGTTCTAATTTTTGTTTCCGTAGATAAAATCGTATTGCGTGGTTAAATTTAAGTTGGAAATTCAAACGCAAAAGATCGGATCATACTCGACGGAATAAAGGTAATCCCTCAATCCATAATTCTGAATATTAAATTCATAGGAGCATGCTAGGTCGTATTGTAAATTTAATTGTGCACAATATCCATAAATCGATCCGGTTCAATTGGTTTTGGTGATTCGGTTCACGGGAAAACCCTACAATTGGTATCAGAGCCAGGTTTCTGATTTATAGCTCTCTTGTGCATAATTAAAATCGACATGCATGTATGAATTTATTTTGTATTGTGGATGGTTTTTGTTCCTCGTGGCAACCCGTGTAATTCAGCCGGCGTTGGTTTATCCGTGTAGGGCTAAATTAATTTTGTAAAATCACGAGGAAATCCGTGATTAGTGTAGATTTGAAAATTGTAATAGAATAGTTTTTGTAATTTTATTTTCAAATTTGTAATTGGATGGGTCGAGGACGAAGAACGGAGATGGAGCCGGTGAAGGGCGGCGGCGCAGGGCCGCGCACGGCACGGGCAGCCGGCGGCGGCCGAGGACGCGGCCATGCGACGTGCGAGCGAGCGCTCGGCGTTGTGTGTGGCGCGGCGGCGGCGGCGGCGGCGGTGATAAACACTCACTTTGTGCATTTTATTGATGTGTTTATGCTTAGATTATACGTCAGACTAAGCCATTACGTGATGTTTTCATGCATTATTCTTATTCTTTAAAGAAATATTACGTTTGGCTTGTTTGATTGTGTTTTGGGCAGATTTTAGGCATTTCTAAGGATTAAAAGGTGATGATTGAGCATTTCCAGAGTTGATTCGTGTTGGGAGGAGAAAAAAGATAGAAAAATCACAAAAGAGCCGTGGAAAGGGAAGCTACGTGACATGCCCGGCGTTTCCATGCACAGCCGGCGATCCCACTTCAAAACCGGCGACCGGACCTTCACACATCCGGCGATTGGGCAGCAAAACCGGCGACCACCTCCCTCAACCGGCGACCACCTCCCTCAACCGGCGACCACCTCCCTCAGCCGGCGATCACACCTACCCAGCCGGCGACCAAGCCCTCCAAACCGGCGACCGCCCCTCCTCAGCCGGCGATCAGCCCTTTTCCTCTCGAAACAGAACCGGCGACCTCCTTTCACTCCCTGCGATCGCCGGACGTGATTCCTTTACTCATCCATTCCGTATATTTTACGTAAATTCTCATATCTTCCTGCCCAAGTTTCGTTTCTATCTCATATCTTTTGAAATTAAAATTCCTCTCCTATAAATATAAGTTCCAGAAACCAAGAAAAGGTTCCACAATTATTATTCTCAGATCTACGTTCTGAATTTATTCCTTAGGCTAGAATTAGGGTTTTCTACATGAAATTCAAGGGGAACTGGAAGAGCATGACAAGAATTGAAGATTGAAGACTACAGGGTTTTTAATTTCCTTTTCTTATTTTTATGACTCTTCATCTCTTTGTTTTTCTAGGATTTAGCATGTCTGGCTAAATCCCTTTTTGGATTCTAGGGTTTTGAAGCTTTGTATTTATTCATTCAACATTTTATGCAAATTTAATGTTCCTTTTCCTCTGATGTTCTGATTTAATTTGGATTTTCAATAATTGCATTAACTGATCATTAATTGTGATTTGAATTGATAGTTTTTTGAACCGAGAGGTCTAGGTTGTCAATTAAGACGCAAATTAATCAGATTTATTAGAACAATTATCCGAGAGGAATTTGAACTTTTAAAGGGTTTTGAATCTAAGGTTTTTATCAAGAGTAAACGTCCTTTTGCGCATCCGAGAGGAGTCACTAGGTATTTTATTTCCATGTTATGGTTTAGAATCCGAGAGGATCGCCTGATAACATTTTCGCGATTGCTCACATCTTTGGAAATTAAATTGGGATTGAATTGCATGAAAACGTTGTTTGGTTAATATTCAAAGTGGATTGCCCTGGAATCCTATTTTCTCATTGTTTTCTAAAATATTTAATTACCCGTTTTATTTTATTTCTGCTTTTAAATCAGTCCAGTTAAATAAACCAAAACTACTTTATGATTTGCCTAGATAGTAGTACGATGTCTATGTTTTAGTGCTTGGTTGTGTTTCGAGCCTGCAGTCCTTGAGTTCGATAAATTATTACTTGCCCTCTGCAGTGGTCTGTGCACTTGCAGCTTTAGCGCGTTGAAAAATACGCTATCAGGCGGCGGTGGCGGCGGCGGCGGTGTCGTCGGCGGCGGCTGCTGTCCCGTTGCAGTGGCTCATGTTTTTGTTGTTTGTGCAATCCTGTGTAAGCCCTAGGGTTTACATTAGGGTTAGGGCAAATCATCAGATCACAAAGGTTTAAATCCCAAAAGATTTGGTGGATGAAGATTTGAAGGCCCTGGAAGATTTGAATAGATTTGGACTTATCCAAATAGATTCAAAATTCAAATTGTAATAGATAGAATTTATTTTTCTATTTTGTGGGGCCACGGGGAATTTTTTTGTCTGTCTTAATTGTCCTCGTATGATATATGTGATTTATTTATGTGCGCAATTAAGCATGTGTAGATAATAGGAAAAACATGTTTTATCGCTTTTATTATTTACAGCTTTCCAAGCATGCTTATGTTATTAATTTCTTTTGTTGGATTATATTTTGGAAATTTATTGGCTTGTTTTATTACATGCAAAAATTTGGAAAATATAATAACAAAGAAATTATATGTGCGCATATAAGAAACCTTTTAAAAGAAAAATACTAAGCTGATTTTTTTAATTAAAATCAATAGACCTCCACAAAGCGGTCCTAGGCTGTAAGTGTATCTCTCGTTCTAGTAAACGTCTACGAGTGCAGCTTGCTAGTTCCTAGAGGTGCATGGGTACGGTTGTTGGGATTTCTAGACAAACAATTTAAATCATGTGAATAGTGGGAGGGTTTTGCGTTAACGTCTACGAGTGTAGCTTGCGTAGATCTCTTTCACAAGTATTCTAGGATTGATTTAAATTATAGATAACAAAAGTTTTAAGGGATGTGCGGTATGGTTACGTGCCATGCAAAACTGTCTCTTTTGGCCAGATTTAAATTTGTGGTTAATGGCTTAGAAGCATCTTAGAATATAATGCAAGAATTGTGTCCCTGTTCTTGAGAGATGGCTTGGTCTAAGGTTTTCACTAATTATTAATTTCTAGTGTCAAAAGCATCCTGACATGGTAGTGAAATTAAATGGATTGGGGCTTAAAACCCGCAGTTCTGGTTGAGGGTGACATCGTAAACATCTATGAGTGTAGCTTGCGGTGGGAACTCTTGGGCAATTAGTGGAAAACATTTGTATTTGATTTATTAAAAGGTTTTCAATGCATTTGTTTTCGAAGTTCTACATGTATGTTCTTATTTAAGATTCTTTATTGTTTCAGATATGTCTATGTCTAATGTCATCAATATTCTTGCACAAAAACACTTTAACTGGTCCAAACTTCCTGGAATGGAAACGCAATCTCGAATACCTCTTGATTGCAGAAGAACATATGTTCGTTCTGCAAGTACTTCGTCCCGAAGTGCCAACTGCTGAATCCAGTTAAATGGATATAGACTTTTACAACAAGTGGGAGAAATCAAATAATGTAGTCAAGTGCTACATGATGACCACTATGTCGAAAGTCTTACAGCATCAGCATCAGCACCATAGGGACGCCTATGACATGATGACGAGTCTGGAGGCGACCTATGGGGAAACTGATAGAGCCGTCAGGTTCAATCTCATGAGGGAAATTGTGAGTAAGAAAATGACTGATAGCACCTCAGTGAGAGAGCACGTAGTTACCATGACTCACCTCATGGATGAGCTAACTGTGCATGGTGGAGGTATCGACGCTGAGGCTAAAGTCGATATTATACTGAACTCTCTACCCAAGTCCTTTGAGAGTTTTAGGCTGAATGTTGTCATGAACAAGAAAGAGTATACTCTTAACGAGTTGCTCAATGACTTGATGGCAGCGAAATCAGTCATGAACCCTCAGAAGGATGCCTTGGCTACTTCTGGTAATCTCTCTGCTGTACCAAAAAGTATGAAGCGGAAAAAGTGGATTAAGAAGTGGGCCAAGAAGACACCTGTGAAGGATGGCGGGGCTGGGAAAAAGCCTAAAGTGGCGACTGAAAGGGACAGGTGCTTCAGGTGTGGTAAGAAAGGACATTGGAGGAAAGATTGTCAAGCCAACAAAGCTAGACAAGGTATGCCATTTTGCATGTATAACTGCAAGCATGATTAGAGTCTGTTGTTGCTCTTCTAGAGCTGTAAGCGCTGACTTGTTGATCATGTTGTTGTACTTTGCAGGGAACCGTGCTGATAAGGCTGGTGAGTGATGGCAAGAAGATACCAAACTGGATTAAGGCAACGTTTTATGACGGAGCTTCATGTAGTTTTTCTTTTCTTTATATTTTGATGAACTAAGTACATTTAAGAGTTTATTTGTGGGCCGTGGTCTATGGTTGTTTGTTATTTATGATTTCAATCATTGGCGATAACAATGTCATTCATTATGTAATGTTGATTTATACTCATTATGTTAATTCGATCAAATATGTCATTTATATTGCATATAATTCATCCGTAATTGATAATCCTAGAAAGAGAAAACTTACTTCTTCTGATGAGGATCTTACATATCTCTGGCACTTGAGACTGGGTCACATCAGCTTGAAGCGGATTCAGAGACTTGCAGATGATGGTACATTGGACTTAGTCTGGGTTGTACCTTATCAAGTCTGTGAATCATGCATCGAGGGCAAGATGTCAACTAGGCCTTTCAAGGCTAGTCAGTCTCGAGCAGAGGAAGTGTTGGAATTGATCCATTATGACTTATGTGGACCGATGTTCACGCAGGCTCGTGGAGGGTACGAGTACTTCATCACTTTCATTGACGATTACTCAAGGTACGGATATGTTTACCTGCTTCGCTACAAGTCTGAATGCTTTGAGAAATTCAAAGAGTTCAAGGCTGAGGTAGAAAAGAAGGTCGGGAAAACTATCAAGTCACTGCGATCTGACCGCGGTGGCGAATACCTCGGTAACGAGTTCCTGCAGTATTTGTCAGTAAACAGGATTACATCCCAGTGGACTGCACCCTGTACTCCCCAGCAAAATGGTGTAGCTAAAAGAAGAAATAGGACTGTTCTAGAGATGGTAAGATCAATGATGAGTTATGCAAACTTACCAATTTCGTTTTGGGGCTACGCATTGGAGACAGCAGCTTACGTGCTAAATGTGGTGCCTTCTAAATAAGTTCCTAAGACGCCTTCTGAGCTCTTCCTTGGTCGCAAACCTAGTTTGTGCAAGTTTAGAGTATGGGGTTGTCCAGCACACGTACTGTCGAAGGAACCTGATAAGTTAGAAAGCAGGTCAAAAGTAATGTTGTTCATAGGGTATCCCAGGCAAACGAAAGGTGGTTACTTTTACTGTCCTGAGAGTCAAAGAGTCATTGTTAGCACCAACGCTAGATTCTTGGAGGATGAGTGTGTGAGTAATCACAGGTCAAGGAGTGATATCGTTCTTCAAGAAATTAGAACGAGAATGCGATTCCAAGGGAAGGGGAACGTGTAGATGTGGGTGCACCTGTGAGAGGTTCAGCACCACAGACACGTTCTTCAGTACAAGGTGAAAGACCACAAGTTACTGCACCTACTACTGACATGGCACTGATGCCTCATCGCAGTGGGAGAGTTATTTGGACTTGAGCCCGGAAGACGGACATGAGGACTCTGACCCACTGACTTACGAAGAGGCAGTGCAGGACAAGGATGTTGCCAAATGGCGTATCGCCATGGATTCCAAAATTGAGTCCATAACTGCTATGGATGTATATCAGAAAACTGATTTGCCAGATGGCTTTAGGGTCATAGGGTGCAAATGGGTATACAAGAGAAAGAAAGGGGCGGATGGAAAGATCACGGCTTTTAAAGCCAGGCTGGTGGCAAAGGATTATAGTCAGAAAGAAGGCATTGACTATGACGAAACCTTTTCACCCGTAGCCATGCTCAAATCCATCCGGATACTCCTTGCCATAGCTGCGCATATGGACCTCGAGATCTGGCAGATGGATGTCAAAACCGCTTTTCTAAACGGTTACCTTGAAGAAGATAGGGACATCTATATGCAGCAACGCGAGGGTTACATACGCAAGGGCGAAGAACATCTTGTCTGGAAGCTTAGGAAGTCCTTGTATGGACTTAAGCAAGCTTCAAGGTCGTGGAACTTACGTTTCAACGATGTGATTAAATCCTATGGATTTGCACAGTTGGAAAACGAAAGTTGTGTTTACTGACTTTGTGTGAGTGGGAGCGTGGTTTTCCTTGCACTTACGTTGATGACATACTCCTATTTGGAAACAACGAGGGAGTGATGTCGGAAATTAAGGCTTGGTTATCCGAACAGTTCCAAATGAAGGATCTGGGAGAAGCTGGCTAAATTCTTGGGATTAAGGTCTTACGAGATCATAAGAGAAGAATGTTGAGCTTATCCCAGGCATCCTATGTGGATGCTGTGATAGCCCGGTTCAGCATGCAACTCGCCAAGAAAGGCTTGCTACCTTTCAGACATGGCGTTCATCTTTCTAGTGGGCAGTGTCCTTAGACACAACGGGAGAAAGATGAGATGAGTCTTGTACCATACGCTTCGGCGGTGGGTAGCCTCATGTATGTGATGTTATGTACCAGGCCAGATATTTGTTATGTCGTTGGCATGGTAGCAAGATATCAGTCTAACCCTGGACAGGCGCACTGGACTGTTGTAAAGCACATCCTCAAGTACTTGAAAAGACATGGAATTTCTGCCTAGTTTATCAAAGTGAGGATTTGTGCCCTATGGGTTATACAGACTCGGATTTCCAAGGGGACCAGGATGAGAAGAAATCGACCTCAAGATATGTGTTTACCCTGGGAGGTGGAGCTGTATCTTGGAGGAGCTCAAAGAAGAAATGCATTGCTGACTCCACCATGGAGTCGGAATATGTTGCCGCCTCCGACGCCTCGAAAGAGGGGGTATGGCTCAGGAACTACCTTTTAGAGTTGGGCATGATCCCGAGTTTGCCAAGGAGCATCACAATTTATTGTGATAACTCTGGTGCAGTGGCAAACTCAAAGGAACCGCGGTCTCCCAGGGCAAGCAAACACATAGAGAGAAAGTATCATATCATACGAGAAATCGTATTGAGAGGTGATGTGCTGATGAAGAAGATTGACACTTAGGACAACCTTGCTGATCCATTTACAAAGAGCTTGCCGCAGAAAGTTTACGAAAGACATATTCGTGAGCTGGGTCTGAGGTGGATGCCGACCACTGACAGTGGTTAAAGAGAGCATGCTAGATAGACAGATTGTATACTCTGTAATAGCTTAGTTATGCTTTGAGTATAAGTGGGAGATTGATGGGTTTTGTATACTGAAAGCATTTATTATAATGAGTATACAACGGTTTATTTCTCCTATCTGTTAACAATCTTACATGTATGAACAATGGTATCCTCTTGTCTCACCGATAGGGACGATCATACGGCGTGTTGTAGATTGCAGAAGACAGTATGATCACTTGAGCTAGTAAGACATAAACCTGATCACGGCCGAGACAACGTATGAGGATACGTTTGTCAGGATGGCTGAGGCATTGTCGGAATAAGTAGTCTGTCTTGGTTACTTGACATGCTGTACGCAGGGGTGGCGTATTGATGGACTGCAGTGAGATATATTCGTTTGTATGACATTAGCGAATACAAGATCTCGTTATATTGATTGAGTCCAAACCCTAACGAAGGTTCAGGGGTTTGCACGAGTTGACTGTTGCTTTGACTTGCCATGGTGGAGAGCCTGAGTAACGTGCTCGTATATTCGCATCTTGGGTTACAGCAGTTCGTGTAGTACTGCCTGAGACTGGGTTTAGGTAACCATATCCTAGTAATAGGATGGGGACATTCCATGAGGAGCTCAATGACATTCATCAAGCCAAAGTCTTGCAGGCTGATTAAGTTCAGGCACGAGTGATAAGGATTGAGTGGTACTTCTCAGGAATTATAAGATATTAATTAATTGTAGTTAGAGCTTGTTAGAGGCTCTGATTAATTAATGAATGCCCGGTAACCTTAAATATGGGGATTATCAATTAATGCAGCCCGTTCTCATAACCTGGTAGTAAAGGGGTAGGTCAGTATTAATTCTGTGGTGAAAAAGAATTAATATTAATTAATTAATTGTGTCCTGGGTTGTGGACATGAGAATTAATTAATTTATAGGCCCACTTTATTATTTGCATTAGGTCACAGGTCTGGCCCAAATAAATATGCTGAATTGAGCCCAGTAGCCCATTAGGGATAAAACCCTGGGTCTATAAATAGACCACTCTCTCTGGAAACCCTAGCCAACTTATGTGATTATTCAAATCAGTCAAAACCCTAGGGCAGAGAGAGAGAGGGGCGACGGCTTGTGTGCAGAGGAGGAGAATTTCGATTCTGGCCTTGCACAACCTCAGATCTACGGAGTCCTCACCAGTATTGGATCTGAACAGCATTGGGATACAAATCTGAAGACCTGATCTGGAGAACAGAATTCATTTCTTCTCTTTCTTCTTTTTCAATTTTTATCTATGAAATTAGGGTTCTAATTTATGTTTCCGCAGATAAAATCGTATTGCGTGGTTGAATTAAAGTTGGAAATTCAAACGCAAAAGATCGGATCAGACTCGACGGAATAATGGTAATCCCTCAATCCACAATTCTGAATATTAGATTCATAGGAGCATGCTAGGTTGTATTGTAAATTTAATTGTGCACAATATCCATAAATCGATCTGGTTCAATTAGTTTTGGTGATTCGGTTCACGGGAAAACCCTACAACCAACAGTTTAGAATGTTCTAGATTAGCTCTAGTTTGTGCAAAACATGTAATGTCCTGTATAAGATGTCAATTGAGTGTTAATAGAGCCAATCAAGACAAACTAGAAATCTTCAATTTGTGTCTCGCAAAGTGATAGAAGAAACTGACTTCAATCCTCAATACCAGTTTTGAGAAAACCCATGAAAAAAATTGGTTGATGTCAATAGCATGAAACTGACAAGTTTCATTTACGCCTATCAGTCTCGCGCATGGAGATAAAGAGAACAAGTAAGAAGGGATCATCTTAAAGGCCGGTTTTAAGAATGGAGATTAGTTAAAGTCTGAAGACCCTGGTGTTGGACTAGTTTCGGTTCCTCGAACTGACTAGAAGAGCTGTTCTGACACATTGTACGATGTCAACATGCGGCATCAGAAAAAAAAAAAAAAAAAAAGAAGCAGGTACAGACTTTCTATAAAAGCAACATGTCCTTTGCAGAAGAGAGGCGCCTAATTGGACTTCAACCAAAACGTCTCCTCAACGGCTAAAATTTCAACCTCTCACACTTCGTCTATAAATAGACGAAGTGTCCTCAAAAGAGAGGTTATTGGAATATCTTACACTAACCAAAACTGAAAGACCAAGTTCTAACTAAGCTTCAAGTTCAAGGCTATTCTATAGCTTACCATGTGTCGTCTTGGACACGAGACTTGCTGCTATCTAGCACAAGTTATTTTGTTGGTGTTCTTACTCTCCAAGTAAGAACATAATAGTTACAACTTTTCTCCAAGTTATGATTCTTACGGGCGTCTAGCCAAAAGGATCGACGGTTCCAAGAACAACTTTAAAGCCCAAGTTCCAGAGATGGAGGTTGTGTGGTGTGCCCACACTTCAAATCTGCGAAGCGGATGAAGCAATGACCTGGGCGAGTGAGCAAGTGGACGGTGACATTCATCAACTTGCGATAGATTGTGAGAACCTTTGTATTCTAAAACCTAGTGTATTCCAAACTTAAGGTCTGAAAAGAGGACGTAGCGCTTTTGTGTCAGAACCTCTATAAATCATTGTGCATTTACTATTTGATTTACTTTTTAGTAAGGATATAAAACTCAACGCTACCTAAGTGTTGAAGTATATTTTGAATCTATATAAACTTAATCTCAAACTCGCTAAAAATAAGCTTTTCAAATACACAAACTGGTAAGTAACAACCAGTTTGTGAGTACTTGTAAAACTTCTGTTGCGTATATTAAAACTCTAATCTCAAGACCCACATCGCTTATAGTTGTTCACACAAAATATTTTATAGTAACTCATTAACATCAAAAATTATAAATTCAACACCAAATATTAAAAAAAAAAAATCTATGGGATTGTATTACTTATAGAGTTGATGAATTTAAATATTTCATTTAATACATGCTACCATAATTGTAAGAAAATCTAAGGACCACCTATGGAAAATGTAAAATTCTTATCCTTAAGAATCAATATTCATAAACCACCAAGGATATTGGGATAAACTATTTGCACTAAATAAATTATGTACCTCAAAATTTGATTTGAAATAAGATGTTCAATACTAACAAAAATATTAATCAAATCAATCGATTAACTATTGGGCTTCACACTCTATTCTATCCATCGACCTCAAACTATTTGAATTAAATTCTTTTCGAACAAAGATATTTCAACTTTAATATTCATTTTCTAATCCGATTCAACTAGATGAAGCCCACAAGATTTAGGTTGGAACCTCCCACATGAAGCCATCTTCTATTAAAATGGTCGAAAGGACAACCATAATAACTAAATTTGAATGATGAGAAAACAATAAAAGATGAAACGAAAGCCTGTTAATCTAATTGATATAAAATAATGTTGCAAAAAGCGGCTTGCTTTGTCAGCTTATTCTCAACTCATTTTCTAACCAAACGATCCACCTCACATGAAACCTGTCCATCTATGTTTTGTCTTTTCGCATGAAATGTTTAAATCACACTTATGATTTATCAATTCATTAACCTCACTCAATACCAGGTAACGTTTACAATCCGTCTTCCTCAAATTATGAACTTGGAGACAGGTGGATATATTTGTGGATATGGTTGATGTCTCTATCTATACACTCAACAAATGTCCCCATTCTCTCTCTCTCTTGTATATGGAATTGATTCAATAGTAAAAAAGTAAAATTGTGACAAAAACGAATAAATTTACATTTTTTATTTTAAAAAATTATTAGTCCAGATTAAAATTCTTTTTAAAGTCAGCTTGTAAAGCAATTATGAAAAAGAAAATTATTTTATTTTCTAATCCTTAATTTTTTTAATTATCCCAATTATTGATGCTTTTAATTTAAAAACTTGTTCAGTACAAATTTTAATTTTAGTACGAGATCATATCCCTCTCTATATGTGTGTGCGTTTGTACAATTGTACACACACAAAGAGTTGAGTTTTGATGTTGAAAATAAAGTCGATGTTAAATGAGAATGAATTTGAACTCTCACATTGATCAACTATAAAACACTAGCAACTAATAAAAAATAAGCATATTTCTTATCAACATAATATATATAACAATTAAACCAATATTTTTATAAAGCATAACTGTGAACAACTTTTACTTTGGATAATTTTTATTTTTTATGAATAATATAGATTTATTTTCATTTAACTTTTAGTACCTGGAGATTTGAATGAATGGACGGTTGGAATTATTATTTTTTCAAATAGGCAATTGTGTTCTTTAATAGGGGCAATTCTGCAACCAGCTGAATATAATATAGTTATAAATACTCAATTATGATATACTAATGAATGGAATATAAAATCAAACATATATTATACTAACTAATGAGTATATGTCACGCTCCCATTTAATTTTTCTGGTTTATGAGAGCGCGACGGGCTATATTTTAGAACTTCTCGTCAAATTAAACACAAATACGAGCTACAATCAAACAAATGATAACTCATATAGAGATCATGACAAGGTTCAAGTTTATACAAAACATACAAGCATCTAGTTTAAGTTCATAAATAAAAGATAGGATTCGAGTGTTATACAAACATGGGGAATGTTAAATCAAAGGTTCAGTTGCAGCAAAATTGGCGTAGTGGAGATATGTATATGGAGATACTTATATCAAGATTAAGCTCTGGTTGGACTGCTCACACATTCTTGCTACCACCTCCACACTCTAAGATTGAACCTACATGTTTTAGAAATAACATGTGGGGCTGAGTACACCATATACCCAATGAACACATGTCCGAAAATGTACAAATATAGATTGTTATGCCATCACACCGATAAGACATGAGGCTTTATTTGAAATTGGCTCATGTTTATCAAAATATTTTATTCATGTGTCTTGCAATACCTCTGGTCACTATTTATTTTAACAAGTGTGTCTTGGAAGCATGCCTACTTCCAAAACACGATGTACAACTAGGAATAGCATAATTCATTCAACCCACTGTCATCAAAGTGCACTGGTCTCGAAACAATTAGATCTAATTATTCCTTTGTATTCCGAACAATTATAACTTCATACAACATAATTGTACCATTATTTATGTAATATTATTCACCTCTAATTTCTTATCACATCTTTGCATCTATCGCATTAACATGTCGTCATTAGATATAGCTTGCACGTTATTAGCAAGTAGTTTACCAGTTCCAAAATTGCACATTCGCCAATTCCAATCTTGCAATTTTGCTAGTTCCAAACTTTCAATTTCGCCAGTACCAAACTTGCAAGTTCATCGGTTCCAAACTTCCAAGTTAAGTTCCAAACTTGCAAGCTCGCCAAATTTCAAACTTGCTGACATGCAAACTTGCTAACATTTTCACCATGGTCAACCCCCAAATCCTAAGCAATTCTACATGCTACACCTTAGTCCAGACATTTAAGAATACTAATTAACACATAAATATACTTGAATGACAAGGATTCAAGCCCCAATGATGCATGCAAGATCAAGTTCTTGAGAAGAAAACTCTCATCTTCATCCTACAAGCTTTGATCGGCCAAGAATCTGAAATTCCTCCTCAACCACACGACCACACACTCCAATTAAGTCCCTAGAAACAATTATAAGCCACAAACCAGGCCATTTCTTAAGATTAGGATGAATTGAAGTGAAAATCCAAAATGATCACTTCTCTATCACAATTTCGTAAAATGGGCATAACTCACTCGTTTCTTACCAAAATTGAGCAAATGAGTAGTCCAAATTTATCTACACACAAATCTCTACAACTTTCTCTCTCACAACCGTCAGACAATTCTCTTCCGTTTGGCCAGAAACTCGCTTCCTCTTTGCACGAAAATGAGAGAAAATGATGTTCTTGCTCACTCTCAAGTGTAATGAAGTATTAAGTGAAATCCATAGACTAGCTTAGATGAGCCATAAGCAAGGTAAATGGATAGGACAAGTGTCTTTGCCACTAACTTCCTAAATTCTTATTTTATGCAAGACACATAATAATTTAATTTTTATGTGTATCATTGCATATATATTCATAACATAATGTTTCAATTAATATAATCATCATCTTTAAACAATGAATACTACGATATTTGAAATCGTATTTGAGAATAAAATCTCCAAAATTCTCAACTTCCAATACGCATTAACATATTTAACAGCGATTTGCCGATAAAATCGATTATTCGAGCAATTAGTAGCATGATTAATCATAAAATAATATAATAACCTCTTTAGGATTAGTCGGGTTATTACAATGTAATATACAAATTAATCAAACATAAATACATAATGTACTAACTAATCAGAATAATATATATTACTTTAGCACGTAAACATATATATATATAGGAGGGATCATGTGAGAAAAAATCCTCCTGTGAGAAAAAAGAATGAATCATGTCTATAGGATCTAAAAAAATCAACAGTTGATATTTAATCAAGCAAGAACTAAAACACAATTGTTGAGAATTATTTTGTAATTCTCCCGTTAGGATCAAATTTGTAATAGGTTTTGTTGAATCAAAGCCTTAGCCTTTGGTCGATCATTGCTGAATTCTAGTTAGTCTTGCATATCTTGTAATGTCCTGAATAGGCCAAGTATTGAGTTGTAATAGACTAGCATGCTAGAAGATCTCCCAGCAGACATCGAAGAATGCTATTTGCTAGAAGACTTATGATAGCAGAATGCTAAGGAGATAGCATTTGCTAACATCCAGCAGATCATCGCTAAAGTCGCTAGCAATCAAGTGCTAAAGAGAATGATTGCTAAGGCGTAAGCAATCATATACTAGAAGGAGAGACTGCTAAAAAGTACATACGCAGCAGTCGGAAGAAGATCAGCAGAATGCTGAAGGCGTCAGCATTTGCTAGCTTATAGCAGATTACTAAAGATAGCAATCAGAAACCAAAGGAATCAAATGCTTAAGTTTGCTGAGGCGTCAGCAGTCAGATACATAATCAGCAGAATGCTAAGGATACTCATCTAGCAGACCGTGTTAAAGGAGTTTAGCAGAGCGAGACAGTCAAGAGCAAATGCCATACTCCTATTCTGACAAAAGTACGAAGGACAACGCTTTCCCAAAGTAGTTCGGAAAGTACTGTACGAAGCAAAAGCAAATGAAAACCAAGTTTCTAGCGTGCATGTAGTCAGTAGTCGAGCATTCTCCTTTGCTCGGTATTCAGCCTAAGTTTTATTACAACTCAATCGATCCTACAAAGATTACAGTTTAGAACTCTAGACTATGAAAAACTGACTAAGATGGCTTACAATCTTTGACCCACCAAAACACAAAAAGTAAGGAATGATTTATCTAACAAAAATCCTAACAATTTTCCCCTTTTTGGTGTGGTCAAAGCCATCTATAACCTAAGCTGATGAGGTGTAGATAACTTTAGAGTTTTTACAGATTTGACAAATAATCACATAAACTCAGAAAAGTTCCCCTTTAGGAACAGCTTTTTACTTAAGATCTTCTTCTTATAGATTCGGAGAGATATTGCTCGATTAACTTTTCAAGTCACTTTAGAGCAGTTAATTCTTAAGTAGGAGAAAGTCAGAAGCCTGTTGATTGCACTGGATTGTGTAAGTTCAACATATGAAGAACGAACACCCTTGTTGGACAAAAATAGATTGTCATCAACAAGTCAGTTTAACCTTTAATAATTTTCATTACAGGTACAGGGATAAACTAACACAAAAAAAACCTATTACAGAACTATTTCAAGTCTATACTACGATGCTTCCAGTCTTCATGATGTTTTTCAAACTGGCTACTACTTAGGTCCGTTTTGAACTCCTTTTCCAAGGAGGGTATCTGACTAGCTTTTCCCTGCCCTTGGAGGCTTGGGCTCCATCGGATCTAAGGAAGGTTTTGATTGAAGACGAAGTATAAACTTGGAAGGAAGGGTTCGACAATGGAGAAAGAAGAAAAAGTGTATCACAGAGGAAACATATGAACCCTATTTATCGTAGAGAGAAAAATCATTTGAAAAGGTAGGTATACCTTATGACCTTTCGGTTTCTTAATATTCGGCGACGATTGAGATACGTTTCCTTGCGATGCGCATTCAGGATTTGACTAGAGAAACGTGGGAAAGAGCGTTATCCACGTGTCAAATACTGATACATTGATCCAAGATACACATTAATAGCTATGTAACAACAACGATTGCCTTTTGAATTTGAAATCTCGCCTTTTGAAATTCCAAACTGACAAAGAGGCAGTTATTAAATTGAGAGTTGGAACTCAGTTTAATTTCACATCTGTCCTGGAAAAGTCCTCCAAGTGGGAAAATCAGAACTTGGTTTTCTTTAGCAAGTCAGTTTGAAACTTGGTCGGAGTAAATTTTAACTTCTTTGGATGCCTTAGGCAGTCGCTTCTTCTGTTCTTGGTTGTGTGATGAACTTCATACTGATTTGCGTTGACACCACGTGAGGGAGAATCCTTCAAAGGTAAGTATGAAGTCTTCTTGCTAAGTGACACACCAAGTCTGTTGAAACTAAGAGTTGGAACTCAGTTTTAATCTTCAGTCGATCTGCCTTTAATTTCAAAAAACTGAGAGCTCGGACTCAATTTTATTCTACATCACTCTTCTTCAACAAGGATCTCGTCGGTCTCCAATAGACCAAGTTTTATGCAGAGCTCCTTGAATCTGGTCTCCTGGAGTGGTTTTGTAAAGATGACAGCCAGTTGATCTTCAGTTCAGATGTACTCCACGGACACATCCTTCTTCTCGACATGATCTCTAATGAAGTGATGCCTTATGTCGATGTGCTTGGTTCGGGAATGATGAACTGGGTTCTCATTGCACTGCTATTATCACAATAGATTGGCACACACCCGATTTCAACATCATAGTCAAGCAGTTGTTGCTTGATCCAAAGCACTTGAGCACAACAACTTGCTGCAGCAACATATTCAGCTTTTGTTGTAGAGGTGGCGACTGAGTGTTGCTTCATGCTGAACCAACTTAGAAGCTTGTGGCCTAGGTACTAACATGTTCCACTTGTGCTCTTCTTGTCAATTTTACATCCTCCAAAATCTGAATCTAAGTAAGCATTTAGGGTAAGCTCATCAGATTTTGGGTACCAAATGCCTAGTGACTTTGTCCCTTTGAGGTATTTGATTATTCTTCTGGCAGCCTCCATGTGTGACTTCTTTAGATTGGCTTGAAACCTCGCACATACTCCAGCTGAGTAGGAGATATCTAGCCTACTAGCAGTAAAGTATAGGAGTCACCCAATAATGCCTCTGTATGTTGTTGGGTTGACTGATTCGCCTACTTCATCAAGATTGATCTGAGCACTTGGGCTCATCGGAATCCTCAAGGGCTTGGTCTTCTCTTGACAAAACTTGCACATCAAGTCCTTGGTATATTTCTTCTGATAGATGAAGATTTCTCCATCGGACTGAATGACTTGAAGACCCAAGAAGTACGTAAGTTTGCCCATCATGCTCATCTGAAAGTTGCTCTGCATCAGTTGGGAAAACTTCACACACATCTTCAAGTCTCTGTATCCGAATATAATATCATCGACGTAGATCTGCACCAGAAGGATGTCTGATCCATACTTAATTCTAAACAGCATTGTGTCGATTTTTTCTTTACAGAAACCATTCTTGAGAAGAAACTGAGACAGTGTTTCATACCAAGCTCTGGGTGTCTGCTTCAACCCATAGAGAGCCTTCCTCAGTTTGTAAACTTGATTTCATTTTTCAAAGCTTGGGGGTTGTTCTACATATACTTCTTCTTTGAGCTCCTCATTCAGTAAGACACTCTTCTCATCCATCAGGGAAACTGTGAAGTTGTTGTGGGCGGCATAAGCAAGGAATAGACGAATAGCTACAAATCTGGCTACCGGAGCAAAAGTTTCATCGAAGTCAATCCCTTCATATTGAGCATATCCTTTTGCTACCAATCTTGCTATGTTCCTCACTATATTCCCAATTTCGTCTCTCTTGTTCTTGAAGATCCGTTTGGTGCTGATAACTGACTGATGATTTGGTCAATCCACCATGTACCAAACTTCATTTCTCTTGAACTCAGCAAGCTCCTCTTGCATAGCGTTGATCCAGTCAGTTGATTTCAGAGCATCTCCAATCTTTGTTGGCTCTGATTTTTGAGATATAAAACAAGTCAGCAAAATGCTCCCTTGTCTCATGCAAACTGTGTTGGCAACACTGCCCAACACGGCTTCCTCTGGATGGTTTCTCAACCATTTCGGCTTCTGGAGCTGGGTTACTTCAACAGGTTGGACGAAATCGTCGGGATACTCAGTACTGTCTACTCCCGATACTGGAACTTGAACTAAGTCACTTTGACTGGAGTCTTCTTCTCCGGTATTAACTTCCATATGCTGCGCTTCTTGGTCTTTTTGACGTACTGCCGGTTGGATATCTTCAGGATGAGTACCTTGATCTTCTGGAAGGTCAGTTTGAGTAAGATACTCTATTCTAGTTTGGCCTTTAAACTGAGCTCTATTTTGATCTCCTGAAGTTCCCCCTTGATTGATGCTTGAGTTTATCGACAAAGACCCAAAGGCCTTAGTTAGGTCGATTGCATCTACGACTTCTTCATCTGGTGAACTTGTGTGATTAACCACTGATCTGATCTGAGACACTTGATTTGGATCTTCTTTATCAGCACTGAGTTTCTCACATTCATCTTTGACTACGGAATCGCCAAGTTCCAGATCTTTCAAAGTCCTGCGCACTAAGATAGATTAATAAAAAGCAACAGAGCATGTTACTTCACAAGTCTGGTTGTCTTGTTGAGTATTTTGTAGCCTTCTATGAAGAATGTCCATATCCGAGGGACACTCCTTCATCTGTCGTGGGACTAAAAGTATTCAGTTTTGACTTTCCATTGTTATGGATGTAACATGGGGAACCAAAAGCACAAAGATGAGCTATAGAAGGATTACAACCATTGAAGACTCCGTACGGGGTTTTGTGATGACGACTGTTGATTGCGCTCCTATTCTGAGTATAGCATGCCATCATCAAGGCTTCTCCCCAGTAACCTTCTTTTAAGTCAGCTTGAGCAAGCATAGTCCTGACTGGATCCTTGAGCGTTCTATTTCTTCTTTTGGCAAGACCATTCTACCGCCTATTCCACTGCCTTGGAGACTGCTTCAATCCATACAATGACTTCTTGAGAAGACACACCTTCTACCCACTGCCAGCTTCCTCAAAGCCCTCGAGCTGCATCATACGATCCTTTCCTCTAGCTCTCTATACAGATATGCGGCCTTCACATCCAGTTGCTCCAACTTCGTGTCGTACCGACCAACCAACGACAATATTAGCCTTATAGACCTTTGTTTCACCACTGGCGCAAACACCTCTCCATAATCCACACCTTCCTGTTGCGTGAAGCCTCGAGAAACTAATCTAGCCTTGAATCTAACCCCAAAAACCTCTTGTTTCTTTTTGAAGATCCACTTACAGCTAACTATCGATTGCTTCTCCCCCGGCTTATCCGCCAACTCCCAAGTGTTATTCTTCTTCAAGGATTCCATCTCCTCCTTCATGGCATCGAGCCATTTGAGCCTCTCCTTACAAGTTATGGCCTCGGTATAGCTCTTCGACTCATTATCATCCAGCTCTACCTCTTCCGCCATAAAAAAGGCATATGATATGACATCAGCATATCTGAGATAAGTGGGAGGTCTTATCTGCCTTCGTTCCCTGTCTCTCGTGAGATTATAATCTTGAAGCGCACCTGACCCTAGAACCACCTCAGTCTCGCCATCCACCTGAGGTACACTCTTTGACCCACAAGTTGGCTCCACCTCAATTTCAGCAACTGATATATTTCCTTTGACCTTGTTAGACTGTTCATCCGAAGCACCACCTTGTTTCTCAAGAACATTTGCTCATTCCTCGGCCCCCTTATCCAGATCTCCAATCAGCTTCTCCTTAAACGTCACATCCCTACTAATGATGCACTTTCTTATACCCAGCTCGAGACACCATAACTTGTACCCTTTCACTCCTTCGGGGTACCCGATAAATATGCATTTTAATACCCTCCACCCAAGCTTATCTTCTTTGACATTTGCATAAGCCACGCAACCAAAAGCTCTTAGGTTGCTGAAATCTGGAGGATGACCAGACCATATTTCTTCTAGCGTCTTGAAACCTAGTGCAGTCGAGGGGCATCGGTTGATCAAATAAGCTGCAATAGTCACTGCTTCTGCCAGGAACGACTTGGGTAACTTCGCACTAAACAACATGCACCTCGTTCTTTCCAGCAACGTCTGATTGTACCTCTCTGCCAATCAGTTTTGCTGAGGTGTTCCCGCCACTGTCTTGTGCTTTGCAATACCCTACTTCGAATAGTACCTCTCAAACTCCTTCGAGCAGTATTCGAGGCCATTGTCAGTTCGCAGCCTCTTCACCTTTCTTCCAGACTGATTTTCGATTAGCACTTTCCACTTCTTGAAAGTCACTAAAGCATCACTCTTATTCTTCAAGATGTAGACCACACCTTCCTTGAGTGATCATCAATGAGGCTCATGAAGTACCTCGCTCCTCCATTGGAAGTGACCCTTAAAGGTCCCCATAGATCTGAGTGGATGTAGTCCAAAGTTCCTCGAGCTCTCTGTCGACCTACTCTGAACTTTACCCAGTGAGATTTCCCATAGATGCAATTCTCACAGAAATCCAGCTCTGTGATGTTATCCCCGAGCAACAGATCTTGCTTCGATAACTCCTGCAGCCCCCTCTCACTAACGTGACCGAGTCGCCTATACCACAGTACTGACTTGTCAACCGTCACTATCAAAGCCTCCCCAATCACTGTGCTCCCCATCAGAGTGTAAATACCATTCCTTCGAGCTCCCTTCATCAAGACCAGGGATCCTTTGCAAACCTTCAAAATCCCAGCTTCCATCTTGATCGTGTAACCCAGTTCGTCGAGCATCCCTAAAGAGATCAAGTTTCTCTTAAGCTCCGGAACATACTTTACACCTCGAAGTAATCTTTCTATATTATCATGCATCTTAATCCTCACTGAACCCATTCCAACCACCTTGCATGATTTATTGTTACCTAGAAGTACACTCGAGTTCTCCTGCTCCTCGAACCTTTCCAGCCATGACTTATTCGGTGTCATGTAGAATGTACAACCTGAATCCAATATCCATTCCCTTTCCGAGCGCTCATTCGAAATTACCAATGCCTCTCAAGAGTCATATTCCTGCTCAGCAACAGCTACATCTGTCTGCTACTTCTGCTCCTGCTTCGTCTGCCTCTCTGGACAATCTCTTTTGATATGTCTCTTCTTTTGGCAGAGAAAGCACTTGACCTTTGGCTACAATCCTTGCTTTGGCCTCGACCTCGACCTCAAAATTTCCCCTATTGAAATTCCTCATCTCTGGTCTTCCTCGAGCCACCAAGCCTTCTCCATGAGAGTTCTCTCGCTCCTCATTCTTCTCATTTAACTCCTTCGAACTTAGAGCAGACTGAACCTCATCCATGGTCAATGACTCTATTCCATACATTAAGGCTCCCTTGAAATTCGAATAACTCTTTGGCAGCGCACTTAACAACATCAACGCCAGATCTTCATCACCTATTGCCACATCGATATTTTCCAGATTGAGGATCAACTTATTAAACTTGTCGAGATGCTCGTTGATCGGTCTTCCCTCTTGCATCTTAAACAAATAAAACAATTGTTTAAGATAGAGTCGATTCGCCAGGGAGTTCTTCATATATAAGGATTCCAGTTTGGTCCATACTTCAGCTGTAGTTTTCTCCTTCAACACCTTCCTCAACACCGTGTCTTCGAGACTCAAAATCAGTGCATTGTGCGCTTTTGCCAGTGTATCTTTCTTCTGTTGCTCCGTCATCGTATCGGGTAACCCGGCCTCTCCCTTTAAGGCACCGTCCAAGCCTTCTTGCACGAACAACGCTTGCATCTTCAACTTCCACAAACCGAAATTGTTTGATCCCGTGAAGCGCTCCACCTCAAACTTGGCTGAACCCATCGCAAACCTTCCTCTTCCACGTTCACCGCACCAATTTGTTGTGAATTGAAGCGATTGCAGACACAAATAACTAACAAAAAATTAAACAACACAAAGAATTATTGTGGTTCGAGCTATGCTCTACGTCCACTCTTCCAGCCTCTCCGATGATGATATTATTATGGTGAAGAAAATACAAAGTATGACAATTACAATTGGTGGGGAGCAGGGGTATTTATAGGGAGATATTCCTAGATACACACGGAATATAAAACCTAGATATGGTAAGATATATTCAAATCTAAATCTATCGGAATTAGATTTATTCCTATCCAAATCTTATGCTGATAAGGATAATCTTGTCCACATAAGGAAACAAGATATACACCATATCTTTTCCATATCTATCCAACTCGATCAGTTCCTCGAGTTATATTGAGACTACTCCAACACTAACTCATTATATAATAATCTGTATTGTTACAAGAATTATGCATATAATCACTATTTGTCATTTTTTACAATGACTTTTTAATAAAAACATATGCAATAGAGATTTCGTTTGAAAGATAATTAAATTTCCTTTAATTTGATATATGATGCATGGAGATGATTTTAGAGGAGAGGGAAAAATATTACAAAATTATACTTTAATACATGTTTACTACACTATAATGCATACGGTGTTTATTAAGCCTTGAGTATTGGATCACCAATTTAAAAGGTCAAGATTTATTTTTACTTCTCATGGTAACAAACATTCTCATGTGATCACTCCACTATATATATATATATATATATATATATATATATATATATATATATAT
>JAPKLW010001326.1:12805-86211 GCA_026898455.1 Plectranthus barbatus | reverse complement strand
TATATATATATATATATATATATATATATATATATATATATATATATGCGCGCACATGAAGTGGATCCAGTATTAAAATTGAGTCTATAGCCCATCATAAAGACTCAATGCTAGAACCTCCTTCTCTAAAGATCATAAAGTCAATAGTGGATGAGCTCCAAAATTGTCTTATCCGAAAAATCGACAACTCCTTGAGAACCACAAGTGAAAGATTGCTAACTATGTCCAAAGTAATAACTTCTTTCTGATTATGGCTGATATTAGAGCTCGACGGATTGAACTGAAACTCCCTACCCATTTGAAGTTTATCAAGAATTTCACTATCATTGGAAGCGTGAATGTAATAACAAGATACGACCATCAATCCCCTTAACCAAACAACGGCAATGTGGCAAGGCAAAGGGGAAGATATAAGGCATGCATGCATGAACTCAAAAGGAGGAGGGAGGGTCGCGATTATTGCTCCCCTCTCTCCATTATCTCCATCACCTTCATTTTTTCTCTTTAAAAAAAAGTTGTAGTTTTAGAAATCCTCCTTAATTTGTAAACATCCTATAAATGTGGAATATTAATGAAGTTTTGGCCACACCCAAGGAGCCAAACCTTGTTAAATTTTGTGTTTATATTTTTTCCTTAACTAAGCACAGGTTAACTGGAAAGAAATTCCGACAGAAGGGTAAGTTTCCACAAAATCTATAAAAAGTTCTTGAGTAAACGAACTTCCAACATCTATACCATTTATCTATAAAAACTAATAGTTCAATTTTATTTTTTTTTCCAAAATCTCATGCTTAATTGTTTTTGTAAGTTACACTTAAAATGTACTGCGATTACTTGTAATATGTATTATGCTTGGAGAAATTAAACTTATTTTTTTATAATTAATATTTAATATTTCAATTGTTGGGTATCAGCGTCGGCGACTCCGTTCTCCGACCAGTTTCACGCCGGACCCCGACCGAGGCTCTGATCGAGTTCGGTTTCCACGTGCGGAGCGACGTTCGCTCTTCAAGCTTGGATTGCCCTTCGACTTGGACCTTCCTTCGCCTGGATCTTGCACCACCAGCCTTGCGAAGATGCACCACCGCCTCGCTTCTTCAGATCTTGGGATAGGTTGGCTCAGAGCTTACCTGTGTGAAGCTCTGCCCTCCGACCGGCCAATGTCAAAGATATGAAGGCCATGGGGACCGCAGGAACACTCTCAGGATACTCACAAGGATCTCACACTCAGGTCACAAGGATGAGGTTTAGAGAGAGGCGAGAGAATACAGGAGAGAGAGAGAAGACTGCGGCGCTAGGGTTAGGGTTTTCTGAATCTTGTGTGAGACGCACGGGTCTAACACATATATATACATCGGGGCAAAAATAACCGCCCGAATAGATTCATAACCGCATACCCGAATCAAGATCCAATCCATAAACACAGCCATAGGTATGGATATGGGTAATGGGTTAGTAAAAGAATGGGCTCAGAGAATATAACCCAAGGCCAAACCCATTTCACAACAATCTCCACCTTTCGGCTGGGGTTACAGAGTTGGTTCACTTGTGTTGTCATCATCGCCACAACGCCTTGCTATACATGTACTAGGACTTTAAGCGAGGCATAGGTACATCATCACACAAGGAAGGTACCTGCACATCACCAAGCAAAACACCAATACACAAATTAGAGTTTGAGAATAGCTAGGCAAAAGCAAACCTCACTAGCACAGAAAAAATAAAAGAAACACAAAGTCCTTTAAAAAACAGATAACAGATATCAAAGCTTTACGTATTCTAAGATTAACAACCACATATGCAGGAACTCATCCATGATCAAAATTAAGAAGACTTTGGCAAGAAGCAAATTTTTCATAAGGTAAGCATTTGGTTCCCATATCTGCAGGATTGAATTCAGATGCAATTTTATCTAAGAAAATGATCTCTTTTTCAACTACATCTCTAATAAAGTGAAACCTTACATCTATGTGTTTGGTTCTGTCATGAAAAACATGATTCTTGCATAACTGGATAGCAGATTGTGAGTCAGAAAACACCACAGGTTTCTTATTCAAATATTTAATCTCAGATAGTAAAACTTTAAGCCAGATTGCTTCTTTAAAAGCATCAGTCATAGCCACATATTCAGACTCAGTAGAAGATAAAGCAATAATAGGTTGGAGTTGAGATTTCCAGCTCACACATGAACCACATAAAGTAAAAATATATGATGTGGTTGACTTCCTATTGTCTCTATCATTAGCATAGTTAGAGTCTACATAACCAACTAAATTCACACCACTTGGGCATTTTGAAAATTTTAACCCTGTGCTCTGTGTGTGATTTAGAAACCAAAGCAGCCATTTTAAAGCTTCCCAGTGTGGCTTACCTGGATTAGCCATGTATCTGCTCAAACAACTCACAGTGTATGCAATATCAAGTCGTGTGCTAACCATTAGATACATTACAGAACCAATAGCATTAGAGTAAGGCACATATTTCATTTCACTTATTTCAACAGCAGTTTTGGGAGATTGATCTTTGCTTATCACAAAATGAGAGGCCAAATGCACATTGACATGCTTAGATTCAGACATGGAAAACTTAGAAAGGATCTTAGTCACATAAGCCTTTTGATTCAAAATTAGTTCAGACTTAACTCTATCTCTTTCTATGTTCATTCCTAGAATCCTCCTAGCATTTCCTAAGTCTTTCATCTTAAAATTCTTGCTTAAGCTGTCCTGGACAAACTTTATGGATTGCATGCATGGGCTGATTATTAACATATCATCTACATAAATCAGCAGGAAAGTGGGAATGTCTTTTTCAAATTTAAAACACAAGCAATGGTCATGTACACTTCCATCAAAGTTCAGAGTTTTCATTACATTGTCAAACTTTAAGTTCCACTGTCTAGGGGACTGTTTCAGGCCATACAGAGCCTTCTTAAGCAGGCAAACATGATTAGGGTGATTAGAATCTACAAAGCCTTCTGGCTGACTCATAAAGATGTTTACATCAAGATTGCCATACAAAAAAGCAGTTGTAACATCCATTTGGACTAATTCCCAATTAAAGTGAGCAACTAAGGCAAGCATTATTCTCACAGTTGTAAATTTTACCACAGGAGCAAATATTTCTTCATAAACAATCCCTTCTTTTTGGGTAAATCCTTTAGCAACACGTCTAACTTTATATCTTATAGATATACCATCATTTTTAACTTTATATATCCACTTACAATCTACCAAAAATATATCAGATTCTCTTTTGACAAGCACCCAAGTTTTGTTCTCATTTAAGTTGTTTATTTCATCTTTCATAGCACTTATCCAAAGTTTTCAGTTAGGTGATTCAACAGCCTGCTTATAACTTTTAGGTTCATTACCATTAATATCTTCTAACACATTACAAGCATGAGCAGTCAAATCATAATCTTCAAACCTTCTATTTAAAGAAACATGCCGCCTAACTCTATCCCTAATCAAGTTATAGTCACTCAGATCTTCAAATTCAGACACAACAGGGATATCATCATAGGTAGGAGCTCCACCTTGAGCATTATCACATTCAATATCATTCATATTATCCTCCCCTTGAATGTTATAATGTTCTGTTTCATTAAGTTGTGTGGATTGCTCCACCTTATTAGAAGTGCTATCAGACATAACAGCAGGTATTGCATGCATGGCACAGGGAAATTCAAATTCATTAAAAGCAATATCCCTACTTACAATAACTTTGTAATCTTCATTAGTCATATCCCAAACCCTATAATCTTTAAAACCCTCTGGATATCCCAAAAATATACATTTCTTAGCCCTAGGTTCTAACTTGTCAATTTTCTGATGCACATAAGCAGCACACCCAAACACACGTAGGTTAGAGACATCTATATGCTTATTGCAGAATACAGACTCAAGGCCACTTGTTGCCATCATACATCTAACCTTTTCTAATAGTGTTCTGTTCATTCTTTCAGCAATGCCATTTTGCTGAGGATTATAGGGTGTTGTTTTATGTCTTTTAATGCCAAAGGAATCACAAAGATTATCAAGAGACTTATTACAGAATTCTAATCCATTATATGTCCTTAAAGTTTTTATTCTTTTTCCAGTTTGATTTTCAATTAGGGTTTTCCATCTCTTAAAGTGCTCAAACACATCAGATTTGTTATAAATTAGGAAGACCCATACTTTTCTAGAAAAAACATCAATTATGGACAGAAAATACCTCTTTCCCCCATGTGTGGGTTCACTAGAGGGTCCCCACACATCAGCATGCAAGTATTCTAACACAGAGGAACACTTAGAAACATTAGGATGCACAGAAGCAGGAAAAGAGACTCTGTTTTGTTTGCCTAGAACACAAAACTCATAGAATGGCATGTGTGTTATCTTATCTCTACCAAAGACACCTTCCTTCTTTAATATTTCTAGTCCTTTATTGCTCATATGTCCCAGCCTTCTATGCCACAAATTTGTTTTATCTTCATTTGCATAATTAACATAATTTGCACACAAAACAGGTTCAGCATTGCAGACATATAGATTGTTTCTCTTAACAGCCCTAAACACAACTAGAGATCCCTGCATTATCTTCATTACCCCTTTTCCCCATTTTCCTTCCATACCCCCATCTTCTAAAGCAGCACATGAAAGCAGGTTGTAACACAAATCAGGGACATACCGCACATTTTTAAGAGTAAAAATACTTCCACCTTCAAATTTTAGCTTAATGTCTCCTATACCACCTACTCTACATTTCTTCTCATCAGCTAGGGATATGAAACCATTTTCAACAGCTTTGAAATTCATAAAGTGGTGCCTGTAGGGTGATATGTGGAAGGTGCAACCAGAGTCAATCAGCCAGTCATTCTCATTCAATTGATTAGAGCATGCATTCTCAGAGGGTAAAGGATACATGCATTCAGATATAGTGACCATGTACACATCACTTAAGTTATCACTAGGGGCAGCATTAGCACTATTACTTGAACTAGCATTGCTATTACTACATTCACCCCTCTCCCTCTTAGGTTTAGTACATTGTTTAATATAGTGGCCTGGTTCTCCACAATTATAGCATCTTCTACCTCTATTTTTGGACTTAGATCTATATCTCCTATCATTTTGGGCTCTCTTGCCTTCCCTATTATTATTTTGTTCATTATTTCTGCCATAACCACCATTTCTGCTTTTAGATCTTCCCCTAACATGGAGAATATCATTATTGTTCCTATTCCTACTTCTATCCCTTTTTAAATCTTGCTCTTTGCTTATTAAACCACTCATCACAGTTTCAAGATTCACATCATCTCTGCCATACTTAATTGCAGACTTGACATAATTGAAAGAATCAGGAAAAGAGTTAAGCAAAGCAATAGGAGCATACTTATCAATGTGTTGATCACCAGTTAGCTTAATGTCTTGAATCAGTTTATTAAAGATATCAATGTTCTCATCAATATCCTTATTTAGGTCTAGTTCAAATCTGAAAAAGGTTTCTAGCGAGTACATTTTACTAGGGAGAGATTTTTCAGTATGTAAGGTTTCTAATCTATCCCATAACTCTTTAGCAGACTTAGTTTCACCTACTTTCCTTAGAACTGAATCAGACAGGTTCAAAATTATGCTAGAACATGCTAATTCATCAATTTCAACACGTTTTGCAGGGGTATCAGTATCAAGAAAAGTAGCAGTTATAGCTCTTAGGACTTTCTATTGAGTTAAAATACATTTGATTTTCTGTTTCCATATTGTAAAGTCTGTTTTACCATTAAAAGGTGACATGCCATATGAATTAGTGCTAGCAGCCATTTTTGCACAGCAACCTAAAGATATTATACCAAAAACCACGGTACTATGAACACAGCAAGCAGGACTTCCACCAAGGGACTCACAGAAACACGATATATGAAAACCAGAGATAATCAGGAGCAGTTTCAAGGTGGTTTTGACCCCCAGGTTATACCCAGACAGATTCTTAAGTTTCCTAAGTATACAATTAACAGGAAACCGAACAAGTCTCAAAGAATCAACAAATCTTGATGAATAACAAGGGAGGGAAGGCAGATTAGCACATAGCATGGTAGCGGAAGAAAGAAAACAGGTTTGAAACAGACAGGAGCAGATCCACACCACAACACAAAACAAAAGAGATCACACAGAGCAGGCTCAAACCACACAAAGGGGATCTTAATTGTTGTGATTATCCAAACCAGCAAAGAGATGCCCTACAGACTACGGTTATTCGGACTAGTATGCAGAGCTACACGACACAAGGGGAAAACTAGGGGATGGGGATATATTCAAATCGACTCAGATTTGAATACCTATCTATATGCAAGCCTAAACCCTAGAAAAATTGAATCAGACAGGAAGAAGGAGGTTAGGGCAGGGCGAAAACATTACCAGAGCGGGGCCCTAGGTGAGGGATCTCCCGACTTACCTTCCACGCCCTGGGGCGCGACGACGTGGGTCCTTCAGCGCGCAGGTCGAGCGGAGAGGCCACGCAACCTGGCACTGATACCACTGTTGGGTATCAGCATCGATGACTCCGTTCTCCGACCTGTTTCACGCCGGACCCCAACCGAGGCTCTGATCGAGCCCGGTTTCCACGCGCGGATCAACGCCCGCTCTTTAAGCTTGGATCGCCCTTCGACCTGGACCTTCCTTCGCCTGGATCTTGCACCACCGGCCTTGCAGAGATGCACCATCGCCTCGCTTCTTCAGATCTTGGGACCGGTTAGCTCAGAGCTTACCTGTGTGAAGCTCTGCCCTCCGACCGGCCAAAGACAAAGATATGAAGGCCATGGGGACTGCAGGAACACTCTCAGGATACTTACAAGGCTCTCAAGGATCTCACACTCAGGTCACAAGGATGAGGTTTAGAGAGAGGCGAGAGAATACAGGAGAGAGAGAGAAGACTGCAGCACTAGGGTTGAGGTTTTCTGAATCTTGTGTGAGACGCACGGGTCTAACACATATATATACATCAGGGTAAAAATAATTGCCCCGAACAGATTCATAACGCATACCCGAACCGAGATCCAATCCATAAACACAGCCATAGGTATGGATATGGGTAATGGGCTAGTAAAAGAATGGGCTTAGAGAATATAACCCAAGGCCAAACCCATTTCACAACATCAATCATAATGAAATAAATTCAAAGACTAAAAATCATTTCTTTTGTATGATTGTAAAAAAAAAGTGCTTAATTTTCACCTATCCACTATGAGTACGTGTTAATATGCTTACAAGTGATGTGACAACATAATATTGGTGATATTGATAATTAAAATAGCCTTCACCATCAATATTATATTATTATATTATGGGCACATTAACACTTGACTAGGTGGATAGTGAGAGAAACAAGTATATAAATTGTCATCCATTTATAGCTTGATTTAGTCATACCCACACACTCATAAATGTGGATAACACATGTGTTAATTGTATGGTCCCAACTCCCAACCCATTTGAAGTGTACCATGTACATTACCTACGAATTTTCAGTCATTTACAAATTTTTTACTTCTTTGTTTCATCCTATTTAAATTAGGGGTGGCAATTCGTGCGGAGCGGATTCTTATCGTGTCAATCTGTTATCGATCCGATCCGTTAAGATCATATCCGTATCTGGTCCGTTAAAAAAAATAAAATTCGTATCTGTATTCGATCCGTTAAGCTCAAATCCGTATCCACACAAATCCGATCCGTATCTATTAAGGATCCAATAAGTATCCAATCCGAATGATCCGTTATGTATCCGATCCGATAAAGCTCCGATAAGAATCCAAATCGGATTAATTCAATAAGAATCCGTTTCAATAAACACGATTATAATCCAATAGAATTTTGATAAGATAACACAAAATATTCATATTTGATTGTTCAAATAATGTGTTTGATAAATAAATAAAACTACAACTTCATTTCAAACTAAAATCCTCAATCAAATATCCGAAAATACATAGATAAATCTTAAATTCCAATTCTAGTGGTCAAACATGCTCATTTCTAAATAATGATCAATCTTTCACCTTAGTCGTCAATACTTCACTTCCAATTTTGAGAGAGAAAAATATTAATTAAAACTTTAAGATTTATAACAAATAAAATAAATTATGATAAATACTTTTAATCTATCATGGTGAAATTGAAAGAGTTGAGATAATGAATGAGAATCTACAATACTTTCATCAACATTTAAATTTAAGATCCCACCTTTTAGTTAATCCGTTGATACAGCTTAAATGAAAACTTAAAGTTGAGAAAAAAAGAAAGTTATTAAATTTTGATAGTAGAAGAAAGTAAATATTAAAAAATATATTAATAGATAAATAAACACATTTTTTAGTGGTGAATTTGTAATACCCCGTATTTAAATTTCGATCTTGTCTAAATAAGTTCGGATGTAACAATGAATTATCTCAATTTCGAAATAATTGAGAATGATTTATTTTGGATTTGGAGAAATTAAATTGAGATTTTTACTCAAATGTTGAGATGTATCAAGAAAATATGGTAAACATTTTGTTGATTGGAGGAATTGATTTTTGGAGGTTATACATGTATGGTTAAGGAATTATAATTATACACTAGGTATGTGTATAATGAGGATTATTAAGGAACCATATTATATATGACTAATCATATCATGTCATATTAAACCATATATTATGAAGGGGTATAAATAGAGGAAATCTTGATAGATTAAGCTTTTCAACCTTATACTATAATTTAGAGAGAGAGAGTGCAAAGCAGGGAGAATTTCAGAAAAGAAACCCTTTCCCCCACCTCAAACCGTCGCCTCTGTCCGACAAATTTCCGGTCACCACCGGCGACTTTCTGGCGAGCAGACTCCACTAACTTGTAGCTTTTGTCGAGAGCTTCAAATTGACTACTCGTGGGCTCCGAGGGGACGAGAGACGAGCAAGATATCTCAGTTTGAAGTAAGTGGGTTTTCAAGTGGCGATTTTCAGATTTTGATCTCATAACTTGTTATTCCGGCTGTTAATCGGCATTTGATTAATGGATTTGTGTTCCTGATGTCATAGAGAGTGTTCGCACGTCAAGAACGGAGCATTTGGATGCCGAAAAACCCCTAGCGCCGCCGTGTACGGAGAACTCCGGCGAGGTAGATTCACATTCCCTTTTTCCGTCGTATTCAAGTGTTTAGTGGGTACATTCGTGTTCTTGGTAGTTAAGGGAGCCCAAAAATGCATTTGCATGTGTCTTTGGCCGGAGAAATTGCGAGATTTCACGAGTTGCAGGTTCAGCTCTGGCGAAACCCGCGAAGGGGATGACTCCTGTCGATCGACAGGAATTGTGTCGATCGACAGGAGGGGGTCGATCAAGGGCATAAGTCAAACAGGTTTCGTCGATCGACAGGCATGCTGCCGATCGACAAAGGATGGTCGACAAAGAAGTTATATCGAGCTACTTCTGTCGATCGACAGAAGTCATGTCGATCGACAGAAATGCCCACTCGAAGGTTATATCGACACATCTCGGACGATCGACACAATCTATTTCGATCGACATAGATGGGTCAACAAAAGAATGTCGACCAAGGTGTGTCGATCGATTTGAAGCGTGTCGACTGAGTTGTGTCGACCGACACAAACCCCTGTCCGTCGATACAGAGACTCATCATGTCGCAAGTTGTCGTCCCATTCTAATTCTTTCGAGTCCTAATTGTTTACGATTAAGATGCATTGTCTTAGATATATCGTACTAACTCGAGGACCTTATTTGATTGTAGGAAATTGAAAGCGAAGGATCGATAAGCTCAAGTATCTAAGTTAAAGCCAAGGAAACGAGGTGGGAAACTATTTCAAACCTATAAAGAAATCAAATGCGTGTTTTTTTTTTCAAAATGTGTGAATAAATGTTTTACTTTTAAATTGAAAATGCTATGCATGTTTTGTGTTGTCATTCTGTCCTCTGTCATTTCCCGTTGACAGAGAGTAATATAATGATGTTCGGAACCAGTTTTTTTTCATAACTGCGCTAGAATTTCATTAGTAGTATGGGGTAGCGACGCCATACGAAGGGATTATGAAGTTATAAGGGGAACATGTTATGAGGTCGGAGATTTGATTGAGATGATTGATGATTGATTGTGAATTGTGATTTAATAAGCGATCGGGTCTCAAACAGGATTTCTGAGACTAGTGCACTCTAAATGACAGTAGGTTGAGTGTGTACTCATTCCTTGCTAGTCATCGTAGCTTGGAAGTCGGCCAGCTTCCAGTTACAAAACCGAACAGATATGACAACACTAAAAATAATGGGTGTGTGAGTAAAAAGATTTGGCTAACACGGTTTATTTCAACAAAACCCCGTGTTTAGCTGTGTGTGTTGCATAGCATGTTTCATATATAATGTATGTTTTTGGCATGTTTCTCACTGGGTACGAAAGTACTCAGCCCTCGCGATATTTCTAAATCGTGCAGGTTAAGCAGCGGGAATGGAAGTAGCGGTTGTAAGCTGAAGAAGAAGAATAAGTGTGATTTTGAAAAATGTACAGATCCTGTGGCATGTATCTCCATATACATGTCACCACCACGTTACACACACGCTGCTACACTCTCTGAAAACCCTTCCCTTTTGAATGTTTAAAAGATTGAAGTTATGTTTATGTTTCAAGACTCGAAGGATTTCTTATCTGTTAAATTATATTATGATTTAATTTGAAGACTTTTTCTTATTGTCTATTTGGATTGCACTTCGAAAACCTGAAACATCAATGTAACGCGGCTCCATATTGGAAGGTTAGATGGGGGCGTTACAGAGGTGGTATCAGAGCTGAGTTTTCAAGTTTTAAAATGATTTTCAAAAAAAAAAAATTAAGAAAAAAAAAAAAAAACTTCGAGTCTTAGAATGTTTTGAAAATATGTGAGAAGTGATCACCCATGCTTACACCCTACTCCATCCTGCGCTACCTGAGGTATGTTTTCAAGTTTTGAAAGTTTTCCAGTTTCTAAAGTTTAAAAGTTTCCCTACTTGCAATTTTTAGTACGATTTGAATGATTTGAAACAAGTGAGAGTTTTGTTGGAAGTGATTGAAAATTTTAAAGAAAAATGGTTTATTTATGGAGTGAAAAGAATGGTTAATTGGGTTGAATTGAAATTTTGAGGTTTAACGAGAATGTTGATATCATTGATGTTGAAAGTGGTTGAAATTTCGATTGTAGAGGATGGGAATTTTATGGTTGGAAAGGTTTTGATGTTTATATGTAGAAATTTCTGTGTTTTGGCACCGGTGAAGTGACCATCTTCAATTGTGAATTAATTGAGAAAGTACTAATTTGATATTTGAATAAATTGCAAGTAACTAAACCTCAATATAATGGCTATAGATGCATAGAGAATAATGAGCTATTGAGTGATATGATCTACTATTGAATGGAGGGATAACCTGAATGAACTAAACTGAATATTTGTGGGCCTTAAAAAGGCGTTGACTTGATTTGGTGTGGAAATTGAAAATTTCCTAGATTGTTGGTTTAATGAGTTGTGGGAGTTGGTTGACTTGTAGAAACTACAAGTGAGTATGTGAGCGTACAAAATGTACACAGTGGTTGTTGGATGTATTAGACTCAAAATGAGTCAGTGTGTTGTGTGAGGATCCGAGGGAACCTCAGTTGAGTGTGGTGTTATTATTATATATGACCTCGTACTAACTGTTTATTATATGTTTTGGTGACAGATGGCATCACATGATCGACTAGTGAGACATTTCCGAGAGCGACTTCCTTTCGCTGAGGACAACCTCGCAGGAGCTTTGGTGGATTATTTGGAATTATGGAAAAGAGTACGCCATTGGGGAGTGACAGAAAGTGAGGCAATGGAGTTAACCATGAACCTCATGCCGGAAAGATGGACTAGATGGGTGGTATCATTGGCTAGGCGGCATTCTGATAGCGAGACAGGTACCGCGAAGAGTTATGAACGATTTATGGGGGATTTGCTTCAGAGAGTAGTTGGGGAGGGGAACCCTTCGCCAGCATCTTCTAGGGGTACACAAGTATCTCGGACCAGGGCTTCGTCACCTGAGTATACTCCATCTTCACCACCAGCGCCGAATAATGTTCAGAATGTACCCGTTCATGCCCCTACGTCGAGCCGGAGAGTACGACCTGTGCCTAGTACTCCGTCAGCCGCTTACATGCCATTTCCGCCTGGATATCCGCAGGGAGGGATTTATGATCCATACGCATTAGGCAGCATGTCCATGACTATAGTACAGTCACCTACTCAGTACCAGGATCCGACGATGTCTACAGGAGATCGCAGACCGCCAGTTCTGGCGTATCCACAGTCACAGTGGGATGTAGGAGGACCCAGTCATGCTGTGCCAGCCCAGGATTCAGGTCATGATAGTGCAGAGATGTGGCCCAGGCCGACACCTAGTGGACAGGAGGACATGTTTGGCGGATATGGGACCATTTATAGTTATGGGACGAGACAGAGACCGATCTGCTTGTCCAGTGATACTGATGGCAGTTGGGGCAGGAGGACGGATGCTCCGGATGGAGGAGAGGGAGCGATGGAGGCCGCGAATGATGAGGAAGAGGAGGAGGATCCGTCTGAGGGATCTGATTGACCGATATGACGACCCTGTTGTTTAGTTATTGTATTCTATATTGAACTTTTTTCCTGTCATTGAACCCTTTGTTGTTGTATTGTTGACTTTTATTATGATGATTTCGCTGGAAGATTTATAATTATATGTTGGAATCTCTTTTGATTATGGATGAGATGGGTGGAATATTTAAAAGCTTTGAGTGAGTAATGAATGGGTGTTAAGAGATTGTTGACAAGATGGATGTTATACGGTGAAATTAATATGGAATTGATGAATTAATGTTGTTTTGCAGAAAGGTGTAATGGAGTTTATTGAGCCAGGAAGAGGGAGAGGCCGAGGCCGTGGCAGAGGCCGAGGCAGAGGAAGAGGCAGAGGCCAGAGAGGTCGGGGACGTGGAAGAGCTATTCCACAACAAAATTTTGAGGAACCCCATTGGGAAGAGGTCCCGGCAAACCAAGATTTTGAAGGACTAGAAATCTTATCAGATGATGAAGAGACTGCGGGACAACATGGACCAATCCCGCCACCTCAAGGAAATGCACCAGAAATCCCATCAATTATGTGGGTAGAGACGTTCAGAAAACAGCACCCACCGACATTTGATGGAACAGAAGGACCCACTGCTGCCGAAGATTGGGTCAGGGAGCTCGAGAAAATTTTCAAGCACATGAGGTGCTCAGAAGAAGAAAAGGTTAATTGCATGTCTTATCAGCTCAAGGGTAAGGCTGACAGATGGTGGGAGACGTATGTGAAATCGATTGCACCTGTGGAGAGGGACCACATTACCTGGGAGAGTTTCAAGGAAGCCTTTTTCGAGAAGTATGTTCCCAAGCAGTACCGGAGGGAGAGAACAATTGAGTTCTTCTTATTTGAACAAGGAAAGTTGACAGTTGAGGAGTATGATACAAAGTTCGGTGAACTTCTGCAGATGGCGCCACATCTGGTGGACACGCCGCAGAAGATGGCTGATAAATTTCGAGATGGGTTGCGCAAGGACATTCGTACGCAGTTGGCCACTATGAAGGGTTTGAGTTACCAAGAACTGTTGAGCCACGCATTGGATATTGAGGCATCACAGACTATGAAGGAAATGCCTGAGTGGGGAACACATGATGCGCAAGCTTCTGGATCGAATCAGAAGAGAAAATTTGAAGAGCCGCCAAGGCAGTTCATTCAAGGTCAGGGTAATCAGAAGCGTCAAGACCAAGGCAGACAACAAAATTTTCAAGGAAGGCCAAATTAGCAGAACTACCAAAGGTTCAATCCTAACCCTCACCAATTTCAGAGGCGTGAACAAGCAGGACCGCAAAACTGTCAGAGATGTGGCAGGAGACACACTGGAGGATGCCAGGGAAACGCAGTTAGATGCTTTAACTGTGGAGGGCAAGGTCACTATGCTAGCAACTGCTCTACACCGCCAGCCCAGGGAGGCAATCGCCAAAACTTTCAGAGACCCGGAAATCAACAATTGAGAGCAATCAGGGGTCACCGCCAGCCTTGGAGAGGCAATGCTGGGAACCGAGGAGGTGGCAGACAAGGTAACCAAGCACCGCCGAGGAACCAAGAGGGAAATCAGCAAGGTGGAAACGAGCAGCCTAGAAGAGCTCGGGCATATGCTTTGGATGGTAACCCAGATGATGGTAACTTGGCAGGTATGAGATGCATTAATGATATACCTGTTATGGTATTATTCGATACTGGAGCATCACATACATTCATTTCATCTGCATGTGTTGAGGCATTAGGACTTAAAGTAGAAAAGAACAATCAGGACTTGAACGTAGCAATACCTTCAGGAGAAACAACTATTTCTACTTTAGTGTGCCGAGACTTGAGAATCAAGATGAACGAGAATGAAATTCAAGTAACTGAGCTGAACGTTTTGGATATTCGTGACGTAGATATAATTCTGGGAATGGATTGGTTGTCAGAGAACAAGGCGACGATTTTGTGTCAAGAGAGAAGAGTAATCATCCCACAACTAGGGAATGAGGAGGCATTTATACATGGATTTAAGAAGAGGCAGAGAGTACCCATGATTTCAGTGATTCAAGCAATGAAGTTGTTGCGTAAGGTCGGAAATCAAGCATTTCTAGTATATTTGGAAGGAGAAGAGAAGCCCGAACTGACTGTGCAAGACGTTCCGATAGTAAAAGAGTTTGAAGACGTATTTCCAAAGGAACTACAGGGATTGCCACCAAACAGGCAGGTAGAGTTCACCATTGATTTGGAACCGGGTGCGGCACCAATTTCTAAAGCGCCGTACCGCATGGCCCCGAAGGAGTTACAAGAACTGAAGGTTCAACTCCAAGAATTGTTGGACATGGGCTATATCAGGCCAAGTGTGTCAACATGGGGTGCACCAGTTTTGTTCGTTAAGAAGAAGGATGGGTCAATGCGTATGTGCATCGATTATCGGGAGCTGAACAAGTTGACATTGAAGAACAGATATCCATTGCCAAGGATCGATGATCTTTTCGATCAGCTCATGGGAGCTAAAATATTTTCTAAGATCGATCTTCGATCAGGGTACCATCAGTTGAGAATACGGAAGGAGGACATACCGAAAATAGCGTTCAGAACTAGATATGGTCACTACGAATTTGTAGTAATGCCGTTTGGACTTACGAATGCTCCTGCAGTGTTCATGGACTTAATGAACCGAGTATTCCATCCGTATCTGGACAACTTTGTTTTGGTATTCATAGACGATATTCTGATATACTCGATGAGTGAAGCCGAGCATGAGCAGCATCTGAGAACAGTTTTACAGACTCTGAGAGACGAGAAAATGTATGCCAAATTCAGTAAGTGTGAATTTTGGCTAAGAGAAGTGACATTCTTGGGTCATATCGTATCGGCAGATGGAATTAAGGTAGATCCAGCCAAGATTCAAACAGTGATGGACTGGAAATCACCAACTACGCCGAACGAAATTCGTAGTTTTCTGGGGTTAGCCGGTTATTACAGAAGATTCATCGAGGGCTTCTCGAAGATTGCGAGGCCGATGACCCAGTTACTACAGAAGAATGTTAAGTTTGATTGGACACAGGAGTGTGAGGAAAGCTTCCAGAAGTTGAAACAGTTGTTGACAACCGCGCCAGTTTTAGCAGTGCCAGAGCCAGATAAGAACTTTGAGGTTTACACTGATGCTTCGAAGAACGGATTGGGTTGTGTTTTGATGCAAGACGGAAAGGTGATAGCCTACGCATCAAGACAGTTAAGGCCGCACGAAGTAAACTATCCGACTCACGATCTAGAATTAGCGGCAGTGATTCATGCGCTAAAGATCTGGAGACATTATCTTTACGGGGTGAAATGTGCCATATTCACAGACCATAAGAGTTTGAAGTATTTCTTCGAACAAAAGAATCTGAATATGAGGCAAAGGAGATGGTTAGAACTCGTGAATGACTACGACTTAACCATAAATTATCACCCGGGAAAAGCAAATTTTGTAGCAGATGCCTTGAGCAGGAAAGGAGAAGCTCAGTTAGGCTGTATGCTTACAAGAGAAGGCAGTTTGATCAGAGAATTTGAGAGGCTCAGTTTAGAAGTGATATCGCCTTCCGAAAGGAAGAGATGCGAATTGACAGCCATAACAGTAATGCCAGATTTAAGAAAGAGAATTTTGGAAGCACAGAAGGAAGACGCAGAGATTGAGAAATTGCGTCAGAAATTGAAGGTTAAGCCAGTAGGAGAATATCGGGAAGCACCTGATAGCGCACTATTGTTCAGAGACAGAATCTTAGTGCCAAGCAGTGAAGAGCTAAGGAATTAAATATTGAGTGAAGCACATGATACGCCGTATACCGCTCACCCAGGAAGTACTAAGATGTACCAAGATCTAAAAACTAAGTACTGGTGGGATGGTATGAAGAAGGATGTAGCCTTGTATGTGGAGAAGTGTCTGGTTTGTCAGCAAGTCAAGGCACTACATCAACGGCCGTATGGAAAGTTGCAGCCGTTAGACATCCCTGAATGGAAATGGGAGCACATCACCATGGATTTCGTGACAGGATTGCCGAGATCACAGAAAGGAAATACGGTGATATGGGTTGTTGTGGATCGTCTAACGAAGAGTGCTCACTTCTTACCGATTAAGGTAAACTATGGATCAGATAAGTTAGCTCAGATTTATGTCCGAGAGATAGTCAGACTGCACGGAGTGCCGAAGTCAATTACGTCTGACAGAGATGCGAAATTTACATCTCGTTTTTGGAAGAGCTTACAACAGGAGTTGGGTACACGCTTAAATTTTAGTACAGCGTTTCACCCGCAATCGGATGGTCAGTCTGAGAGGACTATTCAAACTCTCGAAGACATGTTGAGAACTGTGGTGTTAGACCGAGGGAGCAGTTGGGAACCAATTTTGCCTTTGATTGAATTTGCATATAACAATAGTTATCAGGCAACCATCGGAATGGCTCCTTACGAGGCGCTATATGGAAGGAAATGTCGTTCACCTCTGTATTGGGATGAGGTAGGGGAACGACAGATTGTTGGACCGGAAGCCGTAAGTGAAATGATTGAGATAGTTCGGCAGATTCGAGAGAGAATCAAAGAATCACAGAGTAGGCAGAAGTCCTACGCCGACTTGAGGAGGGCAGAATTGAGTTTTGATGTTGGGGATAAAGTTTTCCTCAAAGTTTCACCTTCAAGAGGAATAGTACGTTTCGGGGTAAAAGGGAAACTGAGACCGCGCTATGTGGGACCGTACGAGATATTAGAGCGCATAGGTCCAGTGGCGTATAGATTGGCTTTACCCCCAAATATGAGCGAGATTCACAGTGTGTTTCACGTGTCACAACTGAGGAAGTATGTACACGACCCGAAACACGTGATTAGTCATGAAGACGTGATTCTGAATCCAAGCTTGCAGTATGAGGAAAAGCCAGAGGCTATTATGGACCGAAAGATACAGGAGCTCCGAAATAAGTCGATTCCATTTGTTAAAGTGCTTTGGAGCCATCATGGGCAGGAAGAGTCGACATGGGAGCTAGAGGACAAGATGAAGGAAAGATATCCTGAGCTTTTTGAAGCTATATAAATTTTCGGGACGAAAATTTTTATAAGGGTGAGGGGATGTAATACCCCGTATTTAAATTTCGATCTTGTCTAAATAAGTTCGGATGTAACAATGAATTATATCAATTTCGAAATAATTGAGAATGATTTATTTTGGATTTGGAGAAATTAAATTGAGATTTTTACTCAAATGTTGAGATGTATCAAGAAAATATGGTAAACATTTTGTTGATTGGAGGAATTGATTTTTGGAGGTTATACATGTATGGTTAAGGAATTATAATTATACACTAGGTATGTGTATAATGAGGATTATTAAGGAACCATATTATATATGACTAATCATATCATGTCATATTAAACCATATATTATGAAGGGGTATAAATAGAGGAAATCTTGATAGATTAAGCTTTTCAACCTTATACTATAATTTAGAGAGAGAGAGTGCAAAGCAGGGAGAATTTCATAAAAGAAACCCTTTCCCCCACCTCAAACCGTCGCCTCTGTCCGACAAATTTCCGGTCACCACCAGCGACTTTCCGGCGAGCAGACTCCACTAACTTGTAGCTTTCGTCGAGAGCTTCAAATTGACTACTCGTGGGCTCCGAGGGGATGAGAGACGAGCAAGATATCTCAGTTTGAAGTAAGTGGGTTTTCAAGTGGCGATTTTCAGATTTTGATCTCATAACTTGTTATTCCGGCCATTAATCGGCATTTGATTAATGGATTTGTGTTCCTGATGTCATAGAGAGTGTTCGCACGTCAAGAACGGAGCATTTGGACGCCGGAAAACCCCTAGCGCCGCCGTGTACGGAGAACTCCGGTGAGGTAGATTCACATTCCCTTTTTTCGTCGTATTCAAGTGTTTAGTGGGTACATTCGTGTTCTTGGTAGTTAAGGGAGACCAATAATGCATTTGCATGTGTCTTTGGCCGGAGAAATTGCGAGATTTCACGAGTTGCAGGTTCAGCTCCGGCAAAACCCGCGAAGGGGATGACTCCTGTCGATCGACAGGAATTGTGTCGATCGACAGGAGGGGGTCGATCAAGGGCATAAGTCGAACAGGTTTCGTCGATCGACAGGCATGCTGTCGATCGACAAAGGATGGTCGACAAAGAAGTTATATCGAGCTACTTCTGTCGATCGACAGAAGTCATGTCGATCGACAGAAATGCCCACTCGAAGGTTATATCGACACATCTCGGACAATCGACACAATCTATTTCGATCGACATAGATGGGTCGACAAAAGAATGTTGACCAAGGTGTGTCGATCGATTTGAAGCATGTCGACTGAGTTGTGTCGACCGACACAAACCCCTGTCGGTCGATACAGAGACTCATCATGTCGCAAGTTGTCATCCCATTCTAATTCTTTCGAGTCCTAATTGTTTACGATTAAGATGCATTGTCTTAGATATATCGTACTAACTCGAGGACCTTATTTGATTGTAGGAAATTGAAAGCGAAGGATCGATAAGCTCAAGTATCTAAGTTAAAGCCAAGGAAACGAGGTGGGAAACTATTTCAAACCTATAAAGAAATCAAATGCGTGTTTTTTTTTTCAAAATGTGTGAATAAATGTTTTACTTTTAAATTGAAAATGCTATGCATGTTTTGTGTTGTCATTATGTCCTCTGTCATTTCCCGTTGACAGAGAGTAATATAATGATGTTCGGAACCAGTTTTTTTTCATAACTGCGCTAGAATTTCATTAGTAGTATGGGGTAGCGACGCCATACGAAGGGATTATGAAGTTATAAGGGGAACATGTTATGAGGTCGGAGATTTGATTGAGATGATTGATGATTGATTGTGAATTGTGATTTAATAAGCGATCGGGTCTCAAACAGGATTTCTGAGACTAGTGCACTCTAAATGACAGTAGGTTGAGTGTGTACTCATTCCTTGCTAGTCATCGTAGCTTGGAAGTTGGCCAGCTTCCAGTTACAAAACCGAACAGATATGACAACACTAAAAATAATGGGTGTGTGAGTAAAATGATTTGGCTAACACGGTTTATTTCAACAAAACCCCGTGTTTAGCTGTGTGTGTTGCATAGCATATTTCATATATAATGTATGTTTTTGGCATGTTTCTCACTGGGTACGAAAGTACTCAGCCCTCGCGATATTTCTAAATCGTGCAGGTTAAGCAGCGGGAATGGAAGTAGCGGTTGTAAGCAGAAGAAGAAGAATAAGTGTGATTTTGAAAAATGTACAGATCCTGTGGCATGTATCTCCATATACATGTCACCACCACGTTACACACACGCTGCTACACTCTCTGAAAACCCTTCCCTTTTGAATGTTTAAAAGATTGAAGTTATGTTTATGTTTCAAGACTCGAAGGATTTCTTATCTGTTAAATTATATTATGATTTAATTTGAAGACTTTTTCTTATTGTCTATTTGGATTGCACTTCGAAAACCTGAAACATCAATGTAACGCGGCTCCATATTGGAAGGTTAGATGGGGGCGTTACAGAATTAATAAAATGAGACACGAATAATGAAGAACCAAGATATTTGAACTTTTGAAAGAACTTTAAATCTATATTAATATATCAAAATTAATTAATTAATTAATTATTATATTTAAAAAATAAATAATTTTTATTAATTTATTAACGGATATCCGTATCCAATCCGAATCCGATCCGTTTAATGAATTATCCAATCCGATCCATATCCAATTCGAATCCGATCCAAAATTTTCGTGTCCTTATCGTGTCGATCCGATAAGCCTCAATCCGTATCCGTAATTATCGTGCGGATTTGTATCGGATTATCGGATCAGATCAAAAATTGCCACCCCTAATTTAAATCATACAAAATGGGTAATACACCAACGCTCAACAAATAGAGATTTGATATTTTATTCTAATAATCATATACTTGCATATTCTATTAACAAAATTGGTACACACGATACTCAGATTCTATTAAATGTAAAATATTAAAAATAAAAATTAGCTTATCAATCCATTAACGTCTACGCTTTAAATTGCTTACCATTAAGTATTATCCGAACACTCGACTAGTATCTCATGAAATTGATGACGATATATGGATACGGCAAATTGGTGAAACTCCAATGCTCAAGTAATATAGCGGCCCTAATGGTAGCAATTTCTTTCTATCCGACTATCACGAGATTCACATACACATTACTAAAGTCCTAGTAAGTAATATCCATGGAGGTAAAAAAATAAATATATATGCTCAAGAATGATGCATAGTTGGAAGAGGTAGCTAATTGTTGCAACCTTTCAAATGAGACTCAATGTTGAGCAACCATGAGTCAAATTTTATAGGTAGGACCAGTCGTTCCACTGCCTCTCCCATCTTCCATATAATAAATATATTTGCCCCACATATTTATATATTATATACATATATATGTATATACATCCACTTTAAAGAATTATATTACATGGTCTATTTTCCTACTCACACTATCCTGTGATAACCAACAAGCCTTCAAGAAACTTTGTTTCTGTATGGACAAGTATTGTCGGCAAAAGCATCCCAAGAATCGTAAATACCCTCTCTGTGAAGGTCCCTCTCTCTCTCTCTCTTTGTGTGTGTGTGTGTGTGTGTGATTTGCTGTTATTGTTGTTGATATGGTGCAGAGGTGAGCAGTGTTGAGTGGGAATTCATACACATGAGTGAGCAAGAAGAAGATATCATCAACAGAATGCACAGGCTTGTTGGGGACAAGTAAGATAAATATAATTACATCTCTGTATTCCATTTCATTAATATTAATGTTATAGCATAAGGTTTTTGATCATGATAAAAAAAAAATTAATAATTTAAATTTCACCCGGAGATGGATTTATTATATCTTGATTACGCCCTCGAGTTAGGGACTCATTATGAAAATTTGAAACTTGCAGGTGGGCACTGATAGCTGGGAGAGTTCCTGGCAGGAAAGCAGAAGAGATTGAGAGATTTTGGTTGATGAGAAATAGTGAGAATTTTAAGGATAAAAGGAGAGAATATAATAATACAAGACAAAAATCATAAAAAAAAAATATATCATCTGTTTCATTTTATTTCCTTATCCATTTTAGATTAGTTGTGATAGTGGTGTGGGCAAAGTTGCTTTTTTTATTCCTCTTTTTGTTATTTTTTCTTCAATTATTGTGATTCTTGAATCTTAATGATCAATGCTTAGTTAGTTGACTGCCAATCTGTTTGCAAAAGTTAGGAACTTTTAAATTATAAGTGAAATACTTCATCGTCTCTGATCCTCAATTATATATTGGCATATTTTATTCAGCATAACAAAGTGTACAATCATCAAACTAAACAATGAATTTCATAAGGAGAATTCTTCATAATTAGGAATGAAATAATTTGGTCCAATACTGATATAATTTTGCTAATGTGACCGACTTGAAGATTTACAATTCGGTTCAACCAACGGTTTATAAAAGGAAATTGACTTTTTTAATTGGATCCAACTGTTTTTCTTAATAATATTTTAATTATGTATTATATATAGAAGTATAATATTTTTTTGTTTAAATCTCATTAATTCTTCCCTAAATCCATTGCTAAAATTCACTTAAATTCCATCGCTAGCTAATAAGACGGAACATAGCTATCGCTAAATCCTTTGCTACAAGTATTTTAACGACAGAAGATTTTTGTCCCTCGTTTGTTAAGTATGATTGGCGACGAATTCTTGTGAATTAGCAACGAAAAATAAGTTTTTATATTGTTTCTTTTATTTTTTTAAGTGGAAGTATAATGATTAAGACTTGTGACACACTTATGACAACTTGCACAGATTCTATGAGTTGGTGGTTTTACATGAGTTGTTACTCACAAGTTACTAAACTCGTTCGGAATTGTTTAGTTAAGTTTATTTATTAAATGAGTTAAACTTAAATTTTATAATATTCTATTTATAAGCTCTACTTGTTCATTAATTATTTTGAAATATAAAACTAATAATTTTATAAAGCTTATATTTTGAATATTTTAAATTGGAAGTAGTATTATATATTGGTCTCAAGTCAGAGTTAAACAATATGTACAATAGAGAATTTGTAGGTTTGCACTCTCCAAGCTGGTGGTGATTCTGGCACCACCTTGGGTTCAGAAAACTAGCTGGTTAGCGAGCTGGTTGGTTACTTAGCCGGTTTCAGATAGACTCCAATACTTGTGGTGTTGGGTTTTAAAACCAATGCAAAAACTTAAAGAAAGTAGTAAATGACACAAACGATTTATAGAGGTTCGGACAAAATCGTCTTATGTCCTCTCTTAAGATGTCCAGTCTGAAAATTACTAAGTTGGGGATTACAAAGATGTCTCATGATCTATTGCTAGCTGGTAAATGACAGTATCCACCAGTCCACTAGCGCACTCGCCAAATCCTATGCACGCTTTCGCTTCTTTAGTTATAAAGTGTGGGTGCACCAATCAACCTCCAGCTAGTCGTGGGAATTTGAGTTCTTCCCTGGAACATCAGCTTGCGGCATACATCTGTAATAGTTGACCACCGGAGTATTGACAACTCCAAGATATTTTGTGACTTGGAAAGTAAGAATACTGAGTAGCTCTTGCAAGATGCACAGAGCATCGTGCTGAAGAATGAACACGGAAAAGTTGATAATTAGCCTGAAAGATTTTAGTATCAGAGTCTCGTTGCTTTCGTGAAAGATTGATTTTCGTCTTAATTTTTTAAAAGTTAGAATTAGTCAATATAACCTTCTCCAGATGGATTGCCACCTTTATTTATAAGCGCTCCTAAAGAGGTTTGAAATTGGAGTCGTTGTAAGACAAAAGAAACACGTCCTATTGTTGTCTTACTTTTCCTCATTTACAGCATCCTTTCTGTCAGAGCAAGTGGACTTTACAGCTTTAGTCAGAATAGCTACCTAGTCAGTCCGAGAAATGTTTGCTGGTAATTCCTTGGACGAATAAGCTTTAAGGATCACAGACTTTAAGATTTTCTTTCTTAAAGTTTGGACTAGTAAAGTGCTCGCTTGTATTGGCTTGCTTGTGTCTCTTCTTGCTGGTGTGGACCTTTACTGGTGACACTTTGCTGGTAAGCTCCTTGTTGTTGGATCACCAGCTGGTGATGATGTGTCTCTCAGCAATATCCTGGGGTGATGGCCATTTGCTGGTGAAGGCATTTTAGCAAGCAAACTTTCAATAAGCTCTTTTGCTTGTGAATGGAATTCAGCCTGCAAACTTTGAAAGCTTGTGATTAGCTCCAATTTACAATTCAATAATTCCTATGCACGACATCACAAGTTTGGACTAATCTAGCTAGAGACACACTAACTTGTGGTATGTTTGAGTCATCAAAATATCATATAAGTAAGGAATTCCTAACATAAATTCCTAACAATAGCCTCTTTTGATGTAGTCAAACCCACTCTAAACTGGCAAAATGTTAACAAGTTTTCAAGTTTACAAATAATTTAAACTATCAACTAGTCACTCTAAAACAAGTATTTTGCTCAGCCTACTCTAATGATCTCCCCGTGACTGGATAAGGGCAATAAAAACTTGTTGAGTACACAGAGTATGTATGTTCAGCAAAAAGATGCGTGAGAAGAGAATGAGACAAAGAGCTATTGTCTTCAATATTTAAACTAGTTTTCCATTAATAATGAATCAGAATTACAATTACAATGGAGTGTTAAAAATGACTACAAGAAGAAGAAAAAGAAGGCAGGTAAACATTAAAAATTCTACAGATATGCAGGTCTTCTCTGCTCCTTCTTCTCAGCTCCATCTTCTCTTGTCAGCATCCTTCGTCTGTCATCTTCCTTCAGTATTTTCTCTCTTCCATCGCCTCTCCTCTGATCCCAGACAATGGATCATGAAACAAGGTGGAAGATCTATGATGAAGTGTTACCCGGGAGGCAAATAGAGGACCGTGCATAACACCTTGAAATTCAAGGAGATACGATGCACCGTCTTCCTCGATCTTGTCCATCAGACATCTGGTTGACTTGCTTCCCTAGCCCAAACAAGTTAGGAGATTTGTCGAGTTGACTTTGGACTTTCTTTCCTCCAAAGTAGGGTAGAAAAGAAAAATTTATTGTTCTCCCCATCCTTAATGATGACAGGATCTGCACGGCACATGCTGTCTTCAATGATCTTCAGCATGTAGGCGGTGGGTGGCTCGTTGATCTCCTCCAGACACTTTTCATCATGCTTAGATCATGGATTCGCCATGGTTGACAATGGATGAATCATAGTAGAGAGAAGGCAAACATTCGTAGGATGAATGTCTTAGAGAATTTTTAAGGTGTAAAAGTGATTCTTTTGAAAGGGAAGAAACGCACCTTACATAAAAAATTCCTATGCATCAATGCACGGTCTATTGGAGCAAGGCTTCGCCTTGCAAAGGGAAGGACTCATAACTCATAAGTCCCCCTCTTGCTAACGCTACTAGTCTAGCGAGTGAATGGAGATTTGTAAAGGAAGATATGATATCTTCGACATATGTACAATTCTGACTTCGTGAAGTGTGCGAAGTCATGGTGCATTGTTATTCCTCATGTGGGCTGTATCACATTAAATATGGCGTGTAGATGAGGATCTTCATAACTCTCGCCCTTGTTAGTCCCAAGATCAAAATTTTGAAAATGCACAGCTGAAATATTTTAAGTAAACTTGCACTCATAAACTGGTAGTTACTCACGAATTTGAGTTTCTGAAAATTTGATGTTAGCGAGTTTAAGGTTTAGTCAGTTTCATGTATACTTCAATGCTTAGAATGTGTTGAGTTTTAAAATCCTTACAAGAATGTAAATAAAGCAATAAGTGCAAAAGTATTTATAAAAGTTCGGACACAAAAGTCCTACTCCTCTCTTCACATCTTAAGCCCGGAATACACTAAACTTCAGAATATAATGAGACTCGTGATCTATCGCAAGATGGGGAAAACCACTATCCACCAGTCTACTTCCTCACTCGTCCAGAATTTTTCTTCCTCTGCTTCTTAGAAAAGGAGTGTGGGCGCACCACGCAACCTCCTTCTGGAATTTGGGAGTTTTTTAGTTCTTCCCGAACTATCGATCTTTTCGGCTAGACACTCATGATAGTCAAAGCTTAGAGAAGTAAGAACACCAAGATTAAACTTGTGCTTGAAAGCAACAAGTCTTGTGTCCAAACGATGGCACACGGTTAGCTAAGAATAGCCTCGAACATTTGAAAGCTTTGAGAATTCTTTGCTCTAGAATATTGATTGTTTGGAGTTTCAGTTGTCTTCTCTCTTGGAGCACCTCCTCTATTTATGGGTGAAGTGTTGAAAGATTTGAATTTGGATCCGTTAAGAGACATGTAGAAAGTTGCCCAATCCAACGCCTCTCCTTATTGCTTTCTAGAAAATCTACACCTGCTCCTGCTTTTCTAGCAAAAGTTGTTGGCTTGTACTTTTTGTCAGAATGACTCTGTTTGTCAGTCCGAGGAATTGGAACTAGTTGAACATCAGGTCCTTCATACTTTAAGAAATCTCCATTCTAAAAGTCTGGCATTGAAAAACATTCGTCTGACTTTGTTCTCTTTGTCTCTATGCATGAGTTAGAATATCTTGTAAATGGTATCCTCCAAGCTGGTGACTTCAACCAGTTTATCTGAAAGTGAGAATCCCAAACTGGTAAATTGATGACCAGTTTCTTCTAACTCCTTATGCATCCCAAACTAATGGATTAGCTCCCGAACTAGTTTGTCTTGTCCAACTCCATTACAATTCAATAAATATCCTAACATGATATTACAAGTTTAAACAAACTAGAGCTAATCTAGAAACACTTTAAACTGGTATTTAGCTTCACACACCAAAACAATCAATAATAAGGTAGGAATACTTCCTAACAATTTTCCCTTTTTTGGTGTTGTCGAAGCCATACCAAATAAGCTAGCAAAAATAATGAGTGATTTCCCGAGGTTTACAAAATATCAAAGCAAATTAGTTCACAAACTGATAAAACTAAATACTCGAGAAACCGAATCCAAAGGCACAACCTTATAAAATCAGTTCGGGGTTGTTGGCGGACCAACACTTAGCTTTTCCAACATGTGCTGGAACATTTTTAGCTTTATTCGTTCCTCTCAGCATAGATTGATCACTGGAATTTCTTTAGCATAACAAATTTTCTTTCCTTTGTCAGTTGAAGAAGTAGATGCTTGATTGCTCGAATTATTTTCATTGAAACCTAGACCCGCTTTATCTTTGGGGTCTCTTTGAATTAAGAGCACATCTTCAAGTTCTCTTGAGCTTTTCTTAAAGGAATATATACACTGTTCTTGCTCAAGTTTTTCTCCTTTAAAGAATTATACTCCTTTTTGAGATTTTAAGAATTTATGGAGTGTTCTTCTTTAAATTTTGCCATCTCCTTCAATCTCATTGGTCAAAACTGAAACTTACTATATGATTGCTGCCTTGTCAAAGGAGCATTTATAGGGACACATGAGTCATTTATGGCACTGCCACGTCCTCAGTAAGCAAGGAAATGACTTATCAGATCAATGACAAAAGGAATTAAGGAGGAATTTAATACTCATTCATCTTTTGGGGAAAATCGCTTCCAGGAAACAGATACTAGGTCAGACGTCTATGATTACAGGGAACATCTATAGACTATTGTCTCAACCAATCAGGTGTTCAGAAGTCATCATTGTTTCATGAGCAATGTTCAAGAACTGCTGATTGTAGCATGAAGAAAACTGTCAAGATCTTTATCCATAGGGAAAAGGGTCTTATCATGTAAAGGAATAGCAGCTCAGTTTCTTCCTATGATATATCGGGTGGATCATCTCATATCCTCATAACAAAGCTCGAAGAGAGAGAAAACTGGTGATATCATAATGAAGTGCATCATCGATCATCGCAAAGATATCAGCGGCACATCACATTAAATACGGATAAGAACGAGGCGTACTTCCCGATGCCATGTCGTGTTACCATACTCTGCAACTTAGCGTACCAGATGATTCAAACAGACGCCAACGTCAGCATTAATCTTAGTCGTTCATGACAAAGAAGGGTTTGAATCTCAGTCGATGGTTTTATTCAAAAATTCATCGAGAACCCTCAATCCATCATGCCGTCTTCTTGAATTCCTCACATACAGCCTGTCAATCTAGTCAACATATCATTGGGGCTCATTCCAAGATCTTCATATCCAATCAATCCTTCTATCCAGTTTAGGCCGAAAAGCAAGATCCAAATCATGGATACCAGTGTCCCTGAGAATACAAAAAACATTGTCTTCATTAGAGAGACTTCCCAAGACAAAATATTTCAGTTAGCGAAAACCTCGAAGGTCATCGATCGATAGACTCTAATACCTCAGGTTGCGAAGGAGAAAATTCTAAACCGGAAGAACTTTCTCTCAATAACCACAGATGATGAAGTTGCTAAAGTAATCGCTGGAAAGCTATTCATAGAGAACTTGACAGAGTTTCTAACTGCATGTCCTCAACGGTTCAATCCAACTCGGGTCGTCGAATTCTACAAAAATGCCACCTTCGACGATAAAGATGACACTTTCTTCCTCACCTACATATCTTCACCTACCTAAGGAAGGGGTTCATATCGCCAGCTATCTTCAACATGATAAAGACAAATTGAAGGCTCATTGGCTTAAATGGAAAAAGCCCGAACTGCCAGAGAAGTTCAAACCTGCCACCAAATTGTCCGAACTTAATCCCTTTTCCAAGACTCTCAGTGAGATTGCACTGAGAATGATTTACTGTGGAATTGGGTCATTGTCTGAATTAAGCAGTCCCAAATACTCTCTCATGATGGCCCTCGATGATTGCACTGGCGGAGACTGGGCCACATACATCTTTGGACGCTTACTGGAGAATGCGAAGAAGAATAAGGATATCCCAATTAAAGGAAAGTTCTCCTCAAGTGTGGGGTTAGGGATGAAGGTTAGCTATCTTCTTGAGAGGTTCTTGGGAACAACGGATGAAGGAGAAACTGTTCTATCATCCGACTTCATCCCACCAAAATTTCCAGTATACCGCTCTATTCAAAGGGATGAAGTAGCTACCAATTTGGACGACATGGAGATCGATGCTGAATTAGCTATCGAACTAAAGGAAATTCCAGCAGTTTACATTGCTGAAACGTCCAAGAAGTCCAAGAAGTCAGGCTCTCACGGTCAAAAGGCCCTACAAAAGGAAAACAGAAGGAAGCGAAAACATCGAACTCACAGCTCGAAGGAAGATTCAAATCAAGATGTTCAACGAACTATTGAACCGCCTCATCATCGCAAGAAAAAAAAAGATGAACAAAGACAAATCAATCACATCAGTTGCCAGAGAACTGACCTTCGATGCTGCACATGAAAATGAAGGTTCAGTTTCCAATCTTGGCGAAGAAGTTCCAAACCAAGAGCTAGGACGTCTGGCAGCGATGATCGCCTCCTCACCCTCCAACCTTGATCGAATCACGCCACGTCGTCCAGAATTGGATGAAAATATACCCATCATGGCTTCAGGGGGAACTAATCACCTAAGCGCTCATCAAGTGGTTACTTCAAGCTCTGTGGCATCAAAGTTGGAGGTCATCCGGAGAAAAATCGTTGAATATCACACATCTCTTCAGCAACTTGACAACCAGCGTCAAGAGCTTGAGGATCGGCAACAAGAAATAATTACTCAATGAAAGAATCTAGACAACAACGAACAAATGTTCAAGAATCGTCTATCACAAATACAAAAGGAAGCAGAAACAGCGACTGCTGACCTTCAAAGATTACTAGAAGAAGAAGAAGAAAGAATCAGGACAGAAGCAGAAGCAACAGCTGAACTGAAAAGAAAGCAAGAGAACGAAGCTGTTGAGCTCAAGAGACAAGCAGAAGCAGCAGCTGAGCTCCAGTGTCAGGCCGAGCAAGCTACTGAGCTGAAACGACAGGAAGAAGCCGCAACAACAAGCGCCTTACAGACACAGCTGGCCGATGATATTGCTGAGCTTGTACGTCAGCAACAGGAAAAAGCAGCTGCTCAAAAGGCCGAAGCCCCAGCAACAAGACAGGGGGAAGAAACAGACTCACATCAACTCCTTCCTCCAACAGAGGCCTCTATTGCTTCCTCTCAAAGTCAGACTCAGGACAACTCTAAAGCAATAACTCCAGTTGAAAGAGTCATGTCTCCCGACCCGCTCTCCGTCACAGTTAACTCTCTACCCTACACAGTTCTAAATCAAGCTGTAGACCGTTGTGTGGAACAGCAGCTACCCCTTGTTCTTCATATTGTAAAAAAGGGGGAAGAGAGAAGGGATGAGTCGCTGAAGCTGCAGTTGATCTTATTGGATCAAAAGCGACAAGAGGAACAGCGAATGCGTGATGAAGAGTACAGAAAACAGGAAGAGGAACCCAGAAAGCAGGATGAAGATATCAACATAAAGCTGAATCTTCTAATGGCTGCCAGAGAGGAAGATAGGAAACATATCTCAGATATAACAGCAGTCCTCAAGATCCATCAAGCCACTCTGCCGACCATATCTACCGCTACTGCAACTTCTTCAAAATCAAAGAACGAAGATTCCTTGAATTAGGAAAAGGAGAAGGAGTAGAATCAAGACAAAAGAGAAAGGTGAATTCTTTCCATTTTGCCCTGTTTTGATTCTTAAATATCTTTTGAATGTTCTTCATTTCTGCAGTTTGTTCATGTATTTGTAATCAACAATATCTATATCAGAAATGAAAAATTGTCAGTTTGAAGACAATCACTCATTGTCTCTTTCCTTGATTCTTATCTGGCTGAGTTCATATGTCCTAGTGTGATCGGCGTTTCCTTCCTATTGCTCTAAATTAATTATTTTCAACTGATGAGAATTATCCCATTTAGGGGGAAGATCATTTAGAGTAGGTCGAGTATAGAAGAGGCACAACTCTGAGTAGTGTAGACTAGAAAAATTGTAAACTCAGATCAAATGCATCTTCTTACGGACAGATGGACTTAGAGGTATGGTTTTGATAACATCAAAAAGGGGGAAATTGTTAGGTATTGATGTAGAAATCCTACCTTAATTTGATGTTTTGATGTGTCAAAACTAAATACCAAAGTCTAGGACTTAGAGTTACTAGCTCATGTAATCATTTTATAGGATAATTCGAGTTGTAATAGTCCAGGAAGAAGGAAATCAACAAAACTGTGGAACAGTTTGAAGAGGAGATCATTCAGACAAAAACTGTCTTGACTAAGAAGACGAAGACGAGCAGAGCAAGGTCACAAAAACTGTGGATACAGTTTTCACAAAGAAGCTGCTAAGAGGAGCCTGCAGTTTCAAGAGCAAGACAGTTTCGCATCAGGAAATGCGTACATGATAAGATGTCGAACAAGAAGCAAGGGAACGCCAAAAAGGTTAATGAAAAAGATCAGACAAATACGAAGCTGCGACTGGCGTACAACGTTCAACACACAAGTACAAACTGCTCTGAAAAGTAGTATCTTGTAGCAGAAAAAACAGAGTGACAAGCAACTTTTCAGAAGAGCATGGATTGTGATTGGACAACATCTCCAATGTCTCTACCGGCTATTTTTTGGTGGCTCACCTATAAATAGCAGGATCAACAGAGACTTAAAAACCTTTGCCAAATATCTATCTCTCTGCTCCATTATCTACGATCGTTGAATCTCCATTTAATGTCTCCCGCATGAATCTGAAGAAAAGCATTAAACGCCTTCAAGGGAGAAGACATCGCTGCCGTAGTTCTTTTATTGAGCTCATTGCATCCATTGCTACGAAGTCTGAGGAGATTCACTGTGTGACGTTGCTATTACTAGGATTAAGTTAGCAGACTTAATCTAGTGTGTTGGTGTTCTTACTGTCTACGTAAGAACACAACAGCCTGGTCTTTGCAAAGGAAGAACAAGTTATATTACGGGCTACCGCCAAACAGTTAACATTCTGGGAAGAACAAAATCATCCAACCTACCGAAGAAGGAAAAGGGAGGTTTGTCCTCAGTCCAACTTTGAGCTGGTCCATAGAGAAGACGCAGAGCCTTCAACGAACTGAAGAAGGAGTGAAGAGCAACTGCCTAGGCGAGTGACCCATCTTGTTGTGGACAGAGGTTTCTGCAACAGCTGGCTATAGATCGTGAAGATTGTATCTTCATAACTTATTGAATTACCAGATCTGATATCCGAAGAGTGGACGTAGTACTTTAGGCTCCGAACCACTATAATATCCTGTGTTATTTACAATTTTGATTTACATTCTGCACCTTACAGTTTACTTGATAAATTGAAACCTTCAATACTTACTGCATAAGTATTGAAGCGTATAAACTGTCTAACTGTTTGAACTGTAAAACTGCTAACTGATCTGTTGGCTAAAATAAAACTGTGTTTCATATCAAAAATTGTTAACTTCAAACTGTGATAGCAACTGAACTGCATATACGTAGAGTGTAATTCATTGTTTAATTACTTCCGCTGCACATTGTTTGTACTCTGATTTGGGACCAACAGACCGCAAACTACTGTCCATTTTGTAAACGTCTCTTGCTGCTAAGGCCATGCCAGAGGTCCTTAACTGCTCGTCGGTGCATGCAGCCTAGACCACCCTCCAAAAAGCATTTGCTGACTCGTCCGCCTCCTGCACCCATCACCACTGTAAAGAACTTCTCTCGCTTCGCCGTGATGACCTCTCCATTGATGAATACACCAGGAAGTTTAAGGGGATATATGAGTAATTATCGCCGATTGATCATGCATCTAATGATTCCGATAAAGCTACTGATTTTTGTGCGGTCTTAGCAGTCGCTACACTTCTTTTGCCGACACATGCTCTTTCTCCTATGTCTACCTTTTGTGACCTTGTTCATTAGGCCAAATAGTTCAAATCGATGTTTCTTGCGATGGAGGGCTTGCTGGTTGCTCCTGCTGCGTTCATAGTCGATTGTGAGCATTCTCAACCTCATGCTCAGAGCTCCTCGCCTCACTATTATGATTGTCGTTTTGCTATTGCACATCATAGCTCTTCCTCTAGATGCGGTTGTGGAAATTTTGCCATAACAATCGTCGTTCTTATACTCCATGATGCTAAATATGTCGGGGCAATCATTACGCTAACAAATTCCCCAAGTTTCTTAATGTTTGCAATGGTTCATATGATAATGTCAATCTCACACTTTTAAAGCATCCTGTAATATCACGTCTTCGGATTCTAATTGATACTCCCTCCGTCCCATATGAATTGTCCACTTTGCTTTTGACACAATAACCAATGCGAGTAGAGATAGAGGAAATTAGTATTTTTATTAGTGAGTAAGTATTATTTTTCCATTTTAAGTAAGTGGACAATTAAATGGGACAGACAAAAAAGGAAAGGTGGACAATTGAAGTGGGACGGAGGGAGTACTTTGATTCGGGTGCATTTGCTCATATGACGAATCAACCCTCTTCCCTTGATTCTTATGAGCCCTATAACGGGAATGGTGTTGTTATTGTTGGTAATGGTTCTTCTTTGTCTGTATCACATGTTGGCTCTACTGCTCTTTCTTCATGATGGTACTCTTTTCTCTAATCCCACTTTATATCGTTCTTTTGTTCGAGCTCTTCAATATTTAATAATCACACACCCAAGTCTCTCTTATGCTGTCAATGTTGTTAGTGAATTCATGCAGGCTCCTATTACTGCCTTCAAACATATTCTTTGTTATGTTAAAGGCGCATTGCATTTTGGTTTATCCTTCGAACGACATCCTGACTCGAACATCACTGAGTATTCGGATGTAGATTGGGCTCGCTGTGTTAACATACGTACATCCACGTATGGGCGGAAATTTGGTCTCTTGGAGCGCTAAGAAACAACCTGCGGTTATGCTTTCTAGTTGTGTTCGGAGTACCGTGTCGTGGCTTATACCACCGCCAAATTTATTTGGCTCTCCAATCTGATTTGAAAGCTCGTTCATCATCCTCCAACCTTGCCTCAACTTAATAAGAGTGCAATTTTCCTTAGCCTAGATCCAATTGCACATAAGTGAGCCAAGCACATCGACTTGGATAAACATTTTGTGTGTGAGCTTGTCTCCTCCAATTGACTTAATAATCTCTTCGTGCCATCTCATCTCCAGGTGGCTGACATATTACGAAGAGTCTTACTTGTCTTGCATTTGAGTTGTTGTATTTCAAGCTCTGTGTTTGTCTTCATCTCAAGTAGCGCTCGCGGGGTTAACAAGGAAATAATATCTATATTGTATAGAGATATTATTTATGATTTTTTTGTATCTTCTTTCCTCCCTTATTTTATAGGAGTTATTTTTATCTCTATATTATAAATTTTGATACTCGATCATCACCAAATTCACGATGATTCAATTATCTTTCTCTACAAGCACCGCCAACCCAAACCTTTGGACGACTACAGGAGACAACCGTCAAGTCTTTCACCTTGCTGAATTCTACTATTTCTACATAACCATGACAATCTACTGCCACCACTTGAAGAGGACACAAGCAAACCTTTTTTGCCAAATGTCCACTGCCTGAAATCATTAGAACCGGGTGACGGCAATTGGACAAGACAAGAATAATTGAAATCTAGAAAATCGCCCTGTGTCCTGCAAAGAGGACAATGAGCTAGAGAGAAGAAAAAGAAAACACCATATCTCCACCCTATGAATGAATAGTACTGCACTCTCTCAAGATCCTCTTAACTGTTTTCCAACATCATTGCGTTCATCACAATTTCCAAACAATAAAGATTTCCTGCAATAGTCAATGACGTAAGAATATTTTGTATCAAGCTTCGTTAAAATCGTTGTGTAGATGAATCACCACGACGTCCCCATTACAAAATCATTGCTTCGCACAGAGGGCGGTTGTTTACACACAAAAATAGGAGTAACAACTTATTATTGAGAAACCCCAACAAACTTCTAATTAATTGTGTTTGATCATTTTTTTGCTCGAGTTTGAATAAGAAAAAAGAATGATTTGAAGAATGTTATTTGTATTTTGTAAAATATTTGAGATTTTATATTAAATGTCCTTTAATTATGATTTATTATTTGGGATGGGTGAACCCATTTGGGTAGGATAAAACCCGCCTAAACCGTTTAGGCCTGCCTAACGCAAGTTTTTGCCTTTGTTTTATATTGACATTATAATTGTTGAACATATATTATATTTAATAATTTATTTATTTTAGTAGGAAAAATAACTTTTGTACTCTCTTATCCGTCATATTAGTCTTGATTTCTTTTTTCGTTTGTCCCGTCAAATTAGTCATATTTCTTAAAATGAAAAACTAAAATACACTTACTAATAAATTATTAATTTTTCAAATTAGTCTCAAACAAAACCTAAATCCTTTCAAGGTAAAACTTGATGGAACCTAACTTATTCTCATCCTTATTTGTTATATTAGGGGTGAAAATAGGTTAGGAGGAGCAAGACTTTGACTTTGTTTGTGTGGGCATGATTCTTAAAAATTAATAGACTTAAGTATATTTAAAAAAGGTCGCTACCTAATCTTTTTAATATAGTAGGCTGAGCTTTCAGTTTATTTAAAATCTATGAGCTTATTTAATACTTTAATAAATATTTTTTATTTAAATTTTTTATGTATTAATTAATATAAAATACATTTAGTAAATTATTTAACAACATATAAGTTATTTAATATGTATTTTAAAATCTAATTCACAATTATATTATCTAAACTTAAATAACAAATATAAATAATAATTTATATAATGTATAATTATTTAAAATGTTGGTCGGTTAGACCTAGAAGACTCGTTTTTTAAATTTTGGGCTTAGATTTATTTAATCAGATAGATTTTATATAAAGTGGAAATATTTTTAAATACCCATTTTTATAATACACATCACAAAAATACTCACTTTGTATAACACATATAAAAAATACCAAAAAGTACTAAATTTTACATGGGGAAGTGTTTTTTGTCAAATTTGATTCAATCATTGTTTAATCGATAATGATATGATTACTAAAAATAGATTTTGTAATTAAGATATTAGTTTCAGTTATAAAAAAAATTGATAAATCATTTTATGTATTTTCCGTCCGAGTTAGTTTCGTCCTTATTTGGGTCAGACTCGTGAAACATACCTAGACCGAACCAATTATAGGAGGATCAGACTTGGAACAGGCCGAAACCGACCCGGGTCAGACCCGATACCGACCCGAATCTGACCCGGGTCGGTATCGAGTCTGAATCGGTCTGAACGGATCGGTTTCATCCTTCTTTTTCCCTCTATGCATAATTTTTCCTACTTTTTTCACGCACTATGGTCCAATAAAGTCATTAATATTCTGACTTGAAAATTATATGACCATCGATTATTTACATGAATTATTGTCCTATGTGCATTATTTTCCCAACTTTTTACATGCAATATTGGTCAAATGAGCTCATAAAGTATACTGACATGAAGAATGCATGACAATATTAAGTTTTTTTTACTACATGAGTGGATGCAAATTACTCGTACATTGAAATGCAGATGAGTGAATGTCACTTTACTGTATTGACAAGTCCAATCAATTCATTTAAATAATTGAGATTGATGTGTATATAAATGAGGGTGCATCTGCAATAGACGAAGCATACACATTCACTATATCTTCATTCCTTCTACTCTCTATCTTCTACATATTCACTTTATTTTCTCATTTCCCTCTTTTGAAAAATGAATAATTGGTGCACTATCTTTGTTCATTACAATGGGCAATTTGATGATTCATCCAACTACGTGGGTGGAGAGGAAAGGTTGGTTTACATCCCAATGACCAATTTTTCCATACAATATCTAAGAAGCAGCATCCAGTCGCTTCTTGATTCCGAAAATATTTAACTTGAGTATAATCTGTATTATACAGCCCAGAGTCACAGTGGAAGAAATGTAAGATCGTTGTTGGCGACGGATGTTGATCTATAGCGGCTTTGCACTGTTTTTTCAGAGCTCAATGTTTATGTTGTTTTCAACAATGTAATCAACATTGGTGTTGGGAGTTCTCAGCGGGAGCCATCCCCGTACAGACCGTTCATATCTTCCTTTAGTCCACCGCCGCATGCTACTTTCAGTCCATGTCCGGAGGACCTTCAAAGGTTCGATTCTTCTATGTTTTTTGATCAACCTTACGAAGGTGGTGCAAGCGGGAGTTCACATATTCCTAACTTAAATGAGGGTGGTGGTTTAGTGGAGTCTGATGATGACAATGAGGAGGACGAGGCTGAAGACTCGTCTGAGTCAGAGGATGAGGATTTCAACAAATCTTTAATGCATTGTACGGTGGCTAAATTTTCTACATGGGTGCAATCTGTTGGTGGTATGAATGCTTTTGTTTCAAATCTTTTGTCGGCTCATCCTCTACCCGAAGGTCTGGAAGTCCATTTAAATAATTGGTTACTTCCAATTATTCCATTGGATACTTCTGATTCACCCGTCCTGCAAGACGTCGCAGTCATACTGGACCAGGAGTTGACGGAGGGTGCCATATTTTGGAGCAGAGATGATCTGCTCGTTGTTGTTGGTCTCTGGCATATGGAGCAGAGACAAGAATTTAAAGTTGTCCGGTTAGATAGTACTGATGCAGTATATTTTATCAAGTAAAAATTATCGAACACGAAGACTCAACTCGCCCATTGTTTTGAGTAAAAGGTATTGATTTATAAACTTAAATATCTAGACACGATAAAATGACTTTGAATGGTCAATTATAAACTACCTAAATTTCTAAAGATTAATGCAAGTAACTAAATAAAATACCAAATGACTATGTAAGATTACCAAAGAGAGAACAGTTGAGGAACATAAGATGAATTGGGTAGATTAGGAATACGTTTGGGCTTGTCAACACTACGAACCAATTTCCGTTAAATAGTTTGAATCAATTCACTTACTCTAGTTATTACCCTTAGTACCGGTGCAATAATAGTAGATTAATCTCAATCTCAACCTAAGTCTAGGTTTATTGACTTCAACTAACTCTTAATAGCTCAAGAATTAAAGATCTAGATATCAAATCACCTATCTTCTAAGTGAAACGACACCCAATTACAATTGCAATCCCCTCTAATAAAGAAGCCTATCAAGCTAGTTCATTGAGGCATAGATCCAAACACATGGTGATCAATCATGCGAGGAACACAAATTCAAAACCACAATAATAAACAAACCATCGGAAATTCAATATCCAAATCCAAACAATATTCCAAATCGTCCCTAATCACATCCTACTCCTCAACAATGAGTTTAGCTACTCATGAACATAATGAAAAACATCAATATCTCAAAAGGTAACATAGAGAAAATAAAGAACAAGAAATCTTTGGCTTTGGGGATGAATCTTCAATTCTAGCTTCGATTCCCTTCTTCAATCTTCAATTCCAAGCCCTTGAACTCCGTTTTCTGATCCTCCTTCGTGTCTTTTCTCTCTAGGGTAAAAATAATTTCGAACCCTATTTTGTGACCTTCCTCAGCCTTTTATAGTTGAAAAATCCGCAGCCTCAGAGATTCGGTACCGAGCGGGATCCCCTTTGAAAACCATCATCCCGAGCAGAACGAAAGTTGAATAGCTGTCAAAAACCCCATCTGGTCCCGAACGGAACAGGCTTGTCCCAAGCGGGACAGGCTTCGAATTCCTTCAATTCACGCCAAATTTTCGAGTTTCGAGTGGAACGGGTGCCTCCCGAGATTCTATCCCTAACGGGACTGGTCTGTCCCAAATGGGACAAGCTTCGAATTTTTCATTTCACGCCCTAAGTCTCTGTCCCGAACGGAATGGCTCAGCTCCTTAGCCAAATTTTTCTCCAAAAACTCGGATTTCTTGCTCATTTTATGCCCTACACACTCAAAACACCTCTCGAATACCAAGTGAAGGTAAATCAACAAAAAGAAAAGATATGTGTATGATTTGTGCACCTAATCCACATCAAATCATTCAATTAAATACCCTAAAAATATCACAAATTACACACATATCAAAACCCCCAAGCTTAAGCCTTTGATTGTCCTCAATCAAAAACAAAAACTAGATTTTCATTCACTTGGTGCAATGCTTCACGGCTCACCACTATCTATCAATGCATATTTCGATTTCACAAATTTGTCATTATCCACCATATTTTTATTAATGCAAAGAACTCAACCTTATCGGCATGTGATCATATAAGGGTGTAACACTCACACTCAGCTGTATAGGGTTAATTTTCTTTCTCTCAAGCACAAGTACACAAGTTTCATTCATATTGTTCATCTCTACCACATTCGTTCACATTGAAACATCATCCTAGAATCAAATAGGACTTTCATCGGGTTGTAACGTGGCTTACTAACAGGTTGGGTGTTTTAGGCTAAAGTGACTCATTCATCCCCGACCCTCTTCTCAACATTCAACCAATCAACATTTCAACACAGAAGTAATAACTCTTGTTCCACAGTCTGACAATTTCTCACTTTTCATCGCTCGATATGCAATCAAACCTCTTCTTATTTTTTTTTTTCTTTCTTTCTTTTTCTTTGCTCTTTCTCTTTTCTTTTTTCTTTTTCTTATATATTCTTTCTACAACCCCAAAAGATTTCCCAAATCATTATTTTCATTTCTCTCACAAAATTCAATCCAAGCACTTCATTTCTTCTTCTCTCAAACCTCATCCCAACCCTCAAACTTGTTCCTAAGCATATATGAAAGAATTAAAGGCTCAACTTGGCTCCAAAACAATGGTTAGGGTAATTATGTTTCCACCTTATTCTCCAACAGTATCAAAGGTAGGTACTAAGAAGGAATGGCCTAAGATCATTTTCTAGTTCAATGTGACATGTTAAACAAAGTGGTATCGACAGACTCTACTTATTCCACTTGTGTCTTGCCTCTCACAACCGATCAATAATAAGGTATAAGGACTCATTAGGCTCAAAACTCACAAGTTCAAAGGTGTTGAGTTCTAAGCATTAATATAACATGACGTCAAGTGCAAAATTTGTTCAACCAAGGCATGTATCAACTTCTAGTTATTCCGCCCTATCATAAGCTCAAATGAAATCAAATCATGAATAGGTCCCATCACCCCCCTTTTTATACCTTAACTCTTTATGTGCCGGCGTGTCCAACAACCAATTGCTCGGGCCATCCTGAGCAATAACCAATGTGGGAGCTGTGTTTGGGAGCATCATTCAGGCATCGTTAACCACCTTGTATAAATAGGCATTTGGTCTCAGGGTGGCAATGTACTTGGCCAGCGTGAGGACCGGATAATCCACCACAGACGGTGGTACCTCTGTTCCAGCCCGTGGGATACCAAAATGGTCGAGAATGGGCATGATCAGTCTGCCACTGTAGATGTGACTCCGCGTCTGCAAGGGTACTCGACTCCTGTTATCTATAGCCAAGGTGGCAATGGAAAAAGGTACTCCGGCAAGCATCGAGTAAAGCATATAAAGCTCTGCCACGGTCACATTATTAGACTCATGTCTCCCGGACACCGAGTTTGAGACAGTCTTGTGGATGTATCGGAGCACTGGGTTCCTAATGAGGGAACCCTTCACCAACTTCATCTTCAAACTCCCAAGTACAACCTCTCCAGAGATCTGCTGCCAAAACTCCTTTGGATTACAATCAGCGGGCATAAAACCCGAGCGTTTTTCACAACCATAGATTTCGTCCAATTGTGCACGGTCCAAGTTATATTTTTTTCCGCCCAACTTAAAGGTCAAGTGGCACGGCCAATTCCCAGGACTCCGACGAACACTAGCCGATGCAAAAATTTCCTTTGTTTGCTCTTCGTAGGCGGGCCACCGTTCCTTGAGCATCTGATCCCAGCCAATATTGTGGAACAGCATTTCCACATCATCCTTTATCCCCAATCCTACAAGCGTAACTGGACAAGGGTATCTTGAACCACAAACAACGAACTGGCTAAGGGACTGGAGGGCTTTGAACTCGTCGTCAGTGAAATTTGAGGGGCGTGCAACACGGAGTTTGGGTCCCATAATAACTGCAAGAACCAAATACAAATCAAACTCCAATTCAACCCATGGGACTTGCAAATATCAAGTGTAAGAGCACAAAAATCTCCCAATTTACCCATGAATATGATGAACACATCCCAATGTCCTCAAACAAAGCCAAGAAATCTACATCTCCACAGAAATTCCAAAAAAACAACTAAAACATCAACTCATCATGCCTAAAAATACGAAATATGAACAATCCTAACCATCAATATGTTCTCAGGCATTTAATCGAACACCATATGTGCATAATTTCTCAAAGCATAAAAAAGAACTTCCACTATCAATTTCCCCCAAATCAACCGTTCAAATCACAAAACTTCAACATAAATACCAAATTGAAATGAAATAGGGGGAGGAATTACCTGTTGTTGGCCGGAAAATCGAAAGGAGTGCAAGAAAAATCGAGAGAGTACCGTACGGGAGATGAGAGACGAGCAAATGTGCTCTGTTCCGCGTGGGTAGGTTTTATTTCGCGATGGGTCCCGAACGGGACGAGCCCTATCCCGTTCGGGATGGCTCGACCGGCCGGTTCTCTTCGCCCAAATTAACTCAGTCCCGAACGGGACATAGGGCTCCTGTTCAGGATAGGTCTTGGCATTTCGGGTATTTTCTCGTCAATTTTCCTCCCGAGCGGGATTTCGGGCTCCCTTTCGGGATACGTCAATTCTCGTCGTGGTTGCTGTTCAGGATGACCCCCTCCCGTTCGGAATGAACCTCGACATTTCTGCCCATATGGCATTTTTTCACCTTCCGAGTGGAATAGAAGACCCCCGTTCGGATGCATGTTGGTCCAGAGTGGGGCAAGGCAATGCCACACGAGAATTTCCCCCACATTAAAGGATTTTCTTCCCTAAATCACTCAAAACAATTCCGGACAAACATTAGTAAAGTTAACTCCCCCAAACTTGACAGGACGCAACATAATTTAGAAAACTACACATTTAAAACGATATAAAAAGAACGAAACAAATACATTGAGCTTTGGTTGCCTCCCAAGAAGCGCTTCATTTATTGTCGGGAGCTCGATGAACTTACCTCCTTACCTCTATCATACAAGGGAGATCTCGTTCACAACCCGAGGTGGCTCGGAAGTGTGAAATCTCTTGACTCGGTGCTCATTCACCTTAAAGCAGTGTCCAGCTTCAGTCTCGAGTTCTAGTGTACCATTCGTGAACACTTCGTGCACCTTGTACGAACCTGACCAACGAGAATGAAATTTACTCGGAAACAATTTTAAGCGAGAATTAAACAAATAACCATATCACCTTTGTAAAACTGCTTCACTCGAATATGTTGGTCATGAAACCTTTTAGCCCTCTCTTTGCATATCTTCGTATTCTCATAAGCCTCTTGTCTCCATTCTTCGAGCTCATTCAACTTCTGCACCCGATCCCCTTGAGCTTTCAGAAAATCCAAGTTCAAAATTTTGATGGCCACAAAATGCTTTGTGCTCAACTTCAATGGGGTGGTGGCAGGATTTGCCATAAACTAACTGATACGGGGACATGCCAATTGGTGTCTTAAAGGCTGTCCGGTAGGCCCACAAAGCCTCCTCAAGTCTCTTGCTCCAGTCTTTCCGAGTCAACACCGTCTTTTCTAGCACCTACTTAATCTCCCGGTTGGCCAATTCTGCTTGTCCATTGGCTTGTGGGTGATAGGCGGTTGTTACTCTTTGCCTCACTCCATACCTTGCCAAGAGTTTATCCATGAGTTTGTTGCAGAAGTAACTGCCTCCATCACTCACCAAGGCCCTAGGAATGCCAAATCGAGCTACTAAAGCCTGCAAAAACTTCAGCACCACTTGAGAATCATTAGTAACAGTGGGTATGGCCTCAACCCATCGAGACACATAATCCACATCAAGAAGAATAAACTTGTAACCAAAAAATGGTGAAAAAGGACCCATAAAGTCAATTCCCCAAACATCAAATATGTCAACTTCAATAAAGATCTTTTGGAGCATCTCATCCCTTCGGGTTATATTCCCCATCCTTTGGCATCTATCACAAGCGCTAACCATAGCCACACAATCCTTAAACACATAAGGCCAATAAAACCCACAAGCAAGTACCTTCAATGCGGTGCGGTTCGCACCAAAGTGACCTCCACTTACCGATTGATGGCATTCTTCGACAATCTTTCTCCATTCGCTTTGATGAACGCACCTCCAGATAATACCGTCAGCACACCTACGGAACAGATACGGTTCTTCCCAGTAGTAGAACCTGGCCTCCTTAAGAAACTTCTTTCGCTGATAGGGCTCCAAGTCCGGAGGCAACACACCTGCAACCAAGAAATTGCAAAAATCTGCATACCATGGAATACTAGCTACTGCCACACTCAAAATTTTCTCATCAGGAAAATCCTCTCTAATTAACTCCTCCTGATCGTCTCCATCAACTGGATTCTCTAACCTAGATAGATGATCAGCTATCACATTCTCACATCCTTTTTTATCTCTAATTTCCATGTCAAATTCTTGCAAAAGCAAAATCCATCTAATCAACCTAGGCTTTGAATCAGTTTTAGCAAACAAGTATTTAATGGCTGCATGATCTGTGTAAACCATAGACTTTGCTCCTACCAAATAAGCACGAAACTTATCATAAGCATAAACAACAGCAAGCAATTCTTTCTCAGTCACAGTGTAATTCAATTGAGCAGGATTCAACATTTTGCTAGCATAGGCAATAACTCTAAATATTTTATCCCTAATCTGTCAAAAAGCTACCCCCACAGCAGAATCGCTAGCATCACACATCAACACAAAATCCTGCTCCCAATCCGGAGTCACTAAAACTGGAGTTGTCACTAATGCTTTCTTAAGAGCCTCAAAAGCCTTCACACAATCCTCACCAAAGTCAAAAGGTACATCCTTCTCAAGCAAGCTACACAAAGGTTTGGTTATCTTGGAAAAATCATGAATAAATCTTCTATAAAACCCAGCGTGTCCCAAGAAACTCCTAACCCCTTTAACTGTCTTAGGCACAGGAAGTTGTTCAATTGCTACCACTTTAGCCTTATCAACCTCTATCCCCATACTAGAGACCTTATGACCCAATACTATACCCTCTCTAACCATAAAGTGACATTTTTCCCAATTTAACACCAGGTTAGCCTCCTCACACCTTTGCAACACAGTTTTCAAATTTTCTAAACAATCATCAAAACATAAGCCAAAAACAGAAAAATCGTCCATAAAGATTTCCATAATATTCTCAATAAGACCATCAAAAATGGACATCATACACCTTTGAAATGTCGTCGGTGCATTGCACAACCCAAAGGGCATCCTCCGGTAAGCAAAAATCCTGTAGGGACAGGTGAAAGTTGTCTTGTGCTGGTCTTCAGGTGCCACCACAATCTGATTGTATCCAGAGTATCCATCCAAGAAGCAGTAGTGAGATTTACCTGCAAGACGCTCAAGCATTTGATCAATAAAGGGTAATGGAAAATGATCTTTAAGAGTTGCATTATTTAAAGCCCTGTAATCAATGCAGAAATGCCATCCGATAGTCGGTCTCTCAATCACTTCCTCGCCTCCTGGCTTGATAACCTTCTTGAACCCCCCTTTCTTAGGAACCATGTGAGTCGGACTGACCCACTCACTATCACTCGGGGCATAGATAATATTATTATCCAACAGCTTCAGAACCTCCTTTTTCACCACCTCTTGCATCTTCGGATTCAGTTTCCTTTGAGTTTGCCTCTTTGGCTTGCTCCCTTCTTCAAGAATGATCTTGTGCATCACAATAAACGGGCTGATCCCCCTTATGTCGGAGATCTGCCACCCTATAGCTGATCTGTGCATCCTCAGAACCCTTGAAAGTTTCTCAATCTCCACAACAGACAATGTCGAGGCAACAATGACTGGATATGTGTCATTCTCCCCAAGGAAGATATATTGGAGGCTGTGTAGGGTTTTCCCGTGAATCGAATCACCAAAACCAATTGAACCGGACCATTTATGGTTATTATTCATAATCCATTCAAAAACCCTAAGCATGCTCCTATTGAATTTAATGCGTGGATAAAGAATTATTTACCTTAATTCCGTAGTCTCAGAAACGATCTTTCGCGTTTGTATTCCCAAATCCAGAATCAACCACGCGATATTATTAAATCTGCGGAATAAGAAATTAGAAATCTAATTTCTAGATTCAATAATAATCGAAAAAGACAAAGAGAAAGGGATTAGGAGTTGTTCTCCAGATTAGATCTTCAGATCTGTTTCCCGGTGCGTTCAGATCTGCTACTGATGAGGATTCCACAAATCTGTATTTGAGCAGGACCAGAATTCGAAAAATTCTCCTCCTTTTTCTTTCTTGAAATCGGCGCCCCCACTCTCTCTCTTTAGGTTTTCTATTTTTCAACTGTGTTACAAGTTATGAGAGAGAGTTGTCTATTTATAGACCTAGGGTTGTAAACCCTAGTGGGCTCCTGGGCTCAATTCAGCACACTTTCCTTGGGCCAGACCTGGGACCTAATGCAAATAATAAAGTGGGCCTATAAATTAATTAATTCACATGTCCACAACCCAGGAAACAATTAATTAATTAATATTAATTCTTTTTCACCACAGAATTAATACTGACCTGCCCCTTTATTACCACGTTACGAGAACGGGCTGCATTAATTGAAAATCCTCATATTTAAGGTTATCGGACATTAATTAATTAATTGGAGCTTCTGACAAGCTCTAACTACAATTTATTAATATCTTATTATTCCTGAGTAGTACCACTCAATCCTTATCACTCGTGTCTGAACTTAATCAGCCTGCAGGACTTCGGCACGATGAATGTTATTGAGCTCCTCAGGGAATGTCCCCATCCTAATACTCGGATATGGTTACCTAAACCCAGTCTCAGGTGGTACTAGACGAACTGTTGTTACCCAAGATGCGGATATACGAGCACGTTACTTAGGCTCTCCACCATGGCAAGTCAAAGCAACAGTCAACCCGTGCAAACCCCTGAACCTTCGTTAGGGTTTGGACTCAATCAATATAACGAGATCTTGTATTCGCTGATGTCAGACAGACGAATACATCTCACTGCGGTCCATCAATACGCCACCCCTGCGTACCAGCATGTCAACTAACCAAGACAGATTACTTATTCTGACAATGTCGCAGCCATCCGAAAAGACGTATCCTTATACGCTGTCTCGGCTGTGATCAAGTTTATGTCTCACTAGGTCAAGTGATCATACTGTCTTCTGCGATCTACAACACGCCGTATGACCGTCCCTATCGGTGAGACAAGAGGATACCATTGTTCATACATGTAAGATTGTTAACAGATATAAGAAATAAACCGTTGTATACTCATTATAATAAATGTTTTCAGTATACAAAACCCATCAGGCTGTCTGGCAATTTCTTCAACTCCACCACCGGGGCTTCGTTCTTGCTCTTTTCCCTCTTGAATTTCGCCTCCTACTCTTCCTCCTTAGTCCTCGGCTCCAGAAACTTGACATCCTGCTTTGGTTTGACCTCTGGTGTGTAATCCAATGCCTTCACCATTTCTACCAACTCATCACAAGCTTCATAAAGCTCATCAAAACAACAGTTAGAGTACAAAGAATCATGAATAACCTCTTCTAGTGCATCTCTCTTCTCATAACCACATGATAAAGGAGTAGATATTACCTCAATGTTGTTGCACTCTTCATACCTGTCCTCATGCTTCTTCATTGCATCGGAGATGGAGAATGAAATCTCTTGATCGTTGAAGCAGAGAGTCAGCTCTCCCTTCCTCACATCAATCAATGCTCCCCCAGTAGCCAAGAATGGCCTCCCAAGAATCAATGGCACATTCTTATCTTCCTCCATACCGAGGACCACAAAATCTGCAGGGAATATAAAGTCATTAACTTTTACCAGCACGTCCTCCACAATTCCCTTCGGATAGGATAGGGAGCAATCTGCCATTTGGAGAGTAATGGTGGTCGGCTTAATCTGCCCAATCTGCAGCCTCTTGAAAATAGAAAGCGGCATCAAATTGATGCTCGCACCCGAATCACACAAAGCATGGCCAAACTCCAATCCTCCAATGACACATGAAATCGTGAAGCTCCCTGGATCTTGCCTCTTGAAAGGAATTTTTCGCTGGATCACCGCACTACATTCTTCGAATAGATTCACAGTCTCGAACTCTCCAAATCTCCTCTTCTGTGTCACCATCTCCTTCAAAAAATTTGTGTACCCTGGAATATCCTGTAATACTTCCAACAACGGCAGGTTGATGTGCACCTTGCTCAGATGATCAAAAAACCTTGCAAACTGCTTGATCAACCTATTCTTCGCCAATCTCTAAGGAAAAGGTAGTTTGCTTCCTTTGGGAATTTCCTCGGATGTACTCCCCTTTTGTGTTTTGACTAGCTGGGGAGTCACTTCCTCCTCAATCTCTTCCTCTTCTACACCCTTGTCCTTCAGCCCCTTCTTCTCCTTCCCTAAAGTAGGGTTACTGGGTTCTTCATAGGACTTACCACTTCTCGTGGTTATAACACTAACGTTCTTCCTCGAGTTGGCCTCAGTATCACTGGGAAACTACCCCTGTTGGTGTTTCCCACTCACATGCTTGGCAATGGTGGAGATTTGATTCTGCATCTCTGTCAACATACTATTGTATTTTTCGAGCCTCTTCTCAAACTCTTCTTCTTTCGAGCTGGGCGCTCTTCTCTCTTGCTGCACATATTGCTTCCGCATGTGATCCCCTCCATTCCCTTGATTCGACCCTTCTCCTCTCTGCTCAAATCCAGGAGGTGGATTCATAGCATTGTTCGGATTCCCATAAGATAGGTTCGGGTGGAATCGATTGTTGGGATGATAAGGAGGATTATCAAACTGATAATAGGGCATTCGATAGTTCCCAAAATTACCTCTGTCAACAAAGTTAACATCATCAACTGATTGGGCTTCCATCTGCCCCATTTCACCGCATTGATTCAGAGTTGGATTTTCTCCTCTTGAGGAATTCCTCATTTGCTGTTGTTGTTGTTGAGCTCGATCCAAGAGAAGGAGATCCATTTTTGTTTCCATAGAAGCCATTTTCTCCTTCATCTCATCCTGATCCTTTGTCGTAGCCACACTCTTTACAACCCTGTAATCTCTTCTTTCCTTTGGCCATTTGTAACTGTTTTCTGCCAGCTTTTCAATAGCCTTCCTGGCTTCATCTTCCTCCAGATCGAGAAAATCTCCTCCACCAATATTATCCAGCCGCAATTGAGTGTCGTTATCTACCCCGGCATAAAATTGGCAGATTATCTAAGCATCAGACATCACATGTTTCAGACATCTCCTCAGTAACTCCCGAAATCTATCACATGCCTCGTAGAGTGGCTCGTCATATTGCTGGCTGAATGATTGAATTTCTGCTTTCCTTTTCCGAGTCAGGCCCGGTGGAAAATACTTCAGCAGAAACTTCTCTTTCAGATCTTCCCATGTGCGTATCTCAGTTTTAGTCAATCCTATCAACCAAGCCTTAGCTTCGTCCTTCAAGGAGAAGGAAAATAGATACATCCTGATTTGGTCCTGCGGGACTTGGTTGATCTTTATCATGTCTGCTACCTCTAAAAACTGTGTGATATGGCTATTCGGATCTTCACCAGGCTTTCCCCCGAACTGATTCTTTTGGACCATTTGAGCGAGCTAAGGTTTGATCTCGAATTAGGTGGCATACGTCCGCAAATTGAATCCATCAGTAGATTCTCCTCTCGGTGGTCGGAATAGATTTTGGAGAGGATTTCTCCTTTCTTCCCTTCAATTACGTTCCCCCGGATTGTTAACCTGGTTTCGAACTTCTTCCAGCTGTCTCTGCAGATTTTCAATCAACTGTGTGTCATTTTGTTGATTTTCTTCCGCCATGTCTTCCTTCACTGCTCCTTGTATCATCAGTTCTTGTATTTTCTTCGCCTTGGATCTTGTAATCATGCACCACCTGCACCAGTGAAAATTAAAATTAAGCAACAATATAGTAAATCTAGACTACCAAGTTTTAAATCCCCTAATATCAAACAACGACCTACACTTTGAATCCCCGGCAACGGCGCCAAAACTTGATGCAGTATATTTTATCAAGTAAAAATTATCAAACACAAAGACTCAACTCGCCCACTGTTTTGAGTAAAAGGTATTGATTTATAAACTTAAATATCTAGACGCAATAAATAACTTTGAATGGTCAATTATAAACTTCCAAAATTTCTAAAGATTAATGCAAGTAAATAAATAAAATACCAAATGACTATGTAAGATTACCAAAGAGAGAACACTTGAGGAACATAAGATGAATTGGGTAGATTAGGAATACGTTTGGACTTGTCAACACTACGAACCAATTTTCGTTAAATAGTTTGAATCAATTCACTTACTCTAGTTATTACCCTTAGTACCGGTGCAATAACAGTAGATTAATCTCAATCTCAACCTAAGTCTAGGTTTATTAACTTCAACTAACTCCCAATAGCTCAAGAATTAAAGATCTAGATATCAAATCACCTATCTTCTAAGTGAAATGACACCCAATTACAATTGTAATCCCTCTAATAAAGAAGCCTATCAAGCTAGTTCATTGAGGCATAGATCCAAACACATGGTGATCAATCATGCAAGGAACACAAATTCAAAACCACAATAATAAACAAACCATCAGAAATTCAATATCCAAATCCAAACAATATTCCAAATCGTCCCCAATCACATCCTACTCCTCAACAATGAGTTTAGCTACTCATGAACATAATGAAAAACATCAATATCTCAAAAGGTAACATAGAGGAAATTAAGAACAAGAAATCTTAGGCTTTGGGGATGAATCTTCAATTCTAGCTTCGATTCCCTTCTTCAATCTTCAATTCCAAGCCCTTGAACTCCGTTTTCTGATCCTCCTTCGTGCCTTTTCTCTCTAGGGTAAAAATAATTTCAAACCCTATTTTGTGACCTTCCTCAGCCTTTTAAAGTTGAAAAATCTGCAGCCTCAGAGATTCGGTCCCGAGCGGGATCCCCTTTGAAAACCTTCATCCCGAGCGAATCGAAAGTTGAATAGCTGTCAAAAACCCTATCTGGTCCCGAATGGAACAGGCCTGTCCCAAGCGGGACAGGCTTCGAGTTCCTTCAATTCACTCAAAATTTCCGAGTTTCGAGTGGAACGGGTGCCTCCCGAGCTTCTGTCGCGAACAGAACAGGCTTTGAATTTGTCATTTTACGCCCCAAGTCTCTATCCCGAACGGAATGGCTCAGCTCCTTAGCCAAATTTTTCTCCAAAAACTCGGATTTCTTGCTCGCTTTATGCTCTGCACACTCAAAACACCTCTCGAACACCAAGTGAAGGTAAATCAACAAAAAGAAAAGATATGTGTGTGATTTGTGCACCTAATCCACATCAAATCATTCTATTAAATACCCTAAAAATATCACAAATTACACACATATCAAGTACTCATGTTGAGTACAAGTGCAGACTAGAAGAGAGTTGTTTATTTCTTATACGTGCTACGTGCAAAGCTCACTGTTGGATTGTATGCAAGTTTAAACCTATTCATAGTTGTAGGATGAATCTTGCTGGAGTTGGAGCACGTAATGTTCGTTCAAAAGTTGTGGCTGCTTATTTTGCAAGGAAGATGTGTCGGCAAGGGTCACTCATCAAACTGCGTGAGATTATGGCTGAGTTGCAAAGAAGTTTTAGCATCTGAACGAGTTATGGTGTTGCGCTGAAATCTCAGAACACAACTATTTTGATGTTGTATGGTGGTGTTGAAGATTCTTTCAAGATGCTGTCGAGGTACCTAGAGGTACTTGTTCAGTATAATGCAGGGACGATGACAGATCTTGATATTGCTCCGGATGGACGTTTTCGCCACTTGTTTGTGGCACTAGGTGTTTTTCGAAGTTCTTTCGAGTCTATCCTGAGACAGGTTATTGTTGTCGATGCTACCCATTTGAAGGGAAGAAACAAAGGAGTTTTATTTGTTGTTGTTACCAAAGATGGTAATGAACAGGTCTTCCCACTTGCGATTGGTGTCAGCCCGATAGAGAATGACGAGTCTTGGATTTGGTTTATAACTCAACTCCGGATGGCTTTTGGCTGCAACGATCAATTATTGATCGTCTCCGACCAGCACATTAGCATTTCAAATGCTATGAGCACAGTTTATCCAGGTACCGAACACGGACTTTGTTTTTATCATTTACAGAATAAATTGACCAGCTTCCGTCCGAACATTGTCCCGCTGTACCATCGTGCTGCGTACGCGTATCGGTCGACTATATTTAAGCAGACTATGGATCAGATGAAAGTTTCAAATCCGACAGCCTACGACAAGTTAATGGATGTTGGAGTTTCTTTGCTTTTACCGAAATCCAAGAGGTCATTTGGCTCCAGGCGGGGTGCTCCATCTCGACGATAATGATGCCTCATCAAAATCTTAAGCAATATAGAACATCAGTATTAAATACTTATTACTAAAGAATATATAAAATAATTTGTGGTTGAATACTTCACTTACAAAGAATCTTGGTAGAATAACCCGAACAGTCGTCTCTGCAGTCATATATAACCTCCTCTGCAGTATTAAAATATACGCATCTATAATATCTTGGGTCACATCGTTGCCCATATTCTCCAAAAAGCTAAAATAAGTCTGCGGGAATTGCCACAATCCCCCCATTTGGACTCTGACTGCATTGGCATCACCATCTCTCCACTCATTATAATTCAAATGCACATCTATCCCAATCCCCCATGGTCGTCCATCATTCGGCTGCATAAGATAAATTGACAACATAAATAAGATAACTAAACAAATACATAAATGAAATTAAATAATAATACTTACCAGATATGGAATATCATATGCTAGTAAGGATACAAAATCACTACGATCAGTCATCCTCCTCGGCTGGCGAGTGGTCTCTCAAGGACCCCCTGGGTGCGAGGTAGCAGCGTCATTATCAGAACTGTCTGATAAAACTAGTACTCGATGATCCCGATCACCAGAAATACTCTGACACTCATCATCAGGGATTACAGATCTCTTACCAGGACTAATATTCGTATCCCTCCTCTGCCCCTCCATCTCCTCTAGCCTTTTTCTGGTCTCACTGCCAGATACACTCATCCTCCTCCTCTCCGCCTCCGCCTCCTCCCCCCTCCTACTAGTCTCAGCAACAGATACACTCATCCTCCTCCTCTCCGTCTCCTCCGGCCTCCTACTGGTTTCACCACCAGATACATTCGTCCTCCTGTAGGAATCGAGTCTACGGTCAACAACATGAGTTATTATTTAATTCGCAGGACCGTTCTTAGGATATCAAAAATAAATTCAATTAAATAAACCATGCGAATCCTATGCATGTTCCTACAAAATTAATTGCATAGGATGGATTCAAGAGAATACCTGATCTTCAATCGTTTGATCTACAGATCTAGATCGGAGGATGAACGATGAAGCAAAATCTGAAGCGGAATGGAACGATAACTTTGATTGTGTTCCTTCAGACTTGATCTTCTGATCTGTTCCCTTGCTCCTTGAAAATCTGGTGAGGATAATCTACCAAGTTGAATCAGAAAAACCGGAGGATTCGATCAGAAAAATCCTCCCTCTGATGGCCGCCGATCTCTCTCTCTCTAAAGTATACTGTGGTGGTTACTTCTGATCTGAGAGAGAAATCCTTTATATAGTGTTAGGGTTTTGAGAAACCCTAACCCTAATTGGGCTTGAGCAGTGTGTGGGCCAGACCAGGGATCAAATGCAAATAATAAAGTAGGCCCTCTTTATTAATTAATCCTTCCTTGTTCAACCCAGAACATAATTAATTAATAAAATATTATTTTAACCTTCACCACGGTAACAATGCTGACTCGCCCCTTTATTACCACGTTATAAGGAACGGGTTGCATTAAACTAACATGATCCACATATTTAAGGTTTTAGACATTCATTAATTAATTTGGTTTATGACAATCAACCACAATTAATTAATTTCTTTTTTCCTGATTAATACCACTCACTCCTTTTCTCTTATGCTTGAACAAATCATTCAGCCTGCAGGACTTAGCATAAAGAACCATGTGAGCTCATCAGGGAATGTCACCACCCTGAAACGGATATGCTTACCTATACATCCAGCCTAAGCAGACCCCACACAAATTGCAAACACCCAAAACATGTAAGACTCGCCACCATAGCAGATCAAAGTGTGGTCAATCCGTGTGTGCCCCTTATCCTTCAGTAAGGTTTAAGATCATAGGAAGTATGTAAGGGATCTGGCTCATTCATATGTCAATGAGAATGGCACATCCCACTGTTGATCCCATCAATACATAAACATGTACCGACACATCAAGTAGCTAGGATAAGCCCACTTATGAACCGATGTGCCGCAGCTTAAACGAAAAGTCTATCCAGGGACTGTTTCAGCTGTGATACTGTTTATATCTAGCTAGGTCAAATGAACCATATGATCCTCTGTGATCTCCTACACACCATATGGTCATCCGTATCTACGAGATAAAAGGATATTATAGTTCGTTATATGTTCACATTTATCAGATAGCGAGAGTTGTTGATGTAACACATAAATGAAGGCCAGTATACAAACACTTAATCATTTATGCTTTCTGTATACAATCCCAACAATCTCCCGCTTATACTCAAAGCATAATACCATTACTTTTACAGAGTATTAAGTGTGTCTATTCAATCTAACTAATACAAAATGGGACATAAGATGTCCAGCCTCAGATCTTCAGTCCAAGAGCACGAACGTGTTCCTCGTAGATCTTCTGAGGCAAGCCCTTTGTAAATGGATCAGCTAGATTCTCTTTCGTATCTATCTTTTGGATTTGCACATCGCCTCTTGCTACGATTTCTCATATGATGTGGTACTTTCTTTCTATGTGTTTTGAAGCCTTGTGAGACCTGGGTTCCTTCGAGTTTGCCACTGCACCAGCATTGTCACAATATATTGTGATTGCTTTAGGCAGACTCGGAACAATATCCAGCTCTAGAAGGAAGCTCCGAAACCATACAGCTTCCTTTGAAGCTTCTGAAGCTGCTACATATTCAGCTTCCATGGTAGAGTCCGCGATATCCAGAGGTCGATCTCTTCTCATCTTAATCCGCCTGGAAATCCGAATCCGTGTACCCAACAGGACACAAGTTCTCACACTGATATACAAGACATAAGTCTCGTGTTCTTCTCAGATACTTGAGAATGTGTTTAACCGCATTCCAATGCGCCTGACCGGGATTGGATTGATATCTTGCCGCCATGCCAACAGCATAGCAGATATCTGGTCTCGTACAAAGCATAACATACATGAGACTTCCCACTGCCGAAGCATATGGTACTATAGACATCTCATTTTTCTCCTTCTCTGTCACAGGACACTGTGACTTTTAAAGACGAATTCCATGACGAAAAGGTAAAAGACCTTTCTTGGAATTTTCCATGCTAAAACGAGCCAACACAGTATCAATGTAAGCACCCTGAGATAAGCTCAACATCCTTTTCCTACGATTACGTAGGACTTTGATCCCAAGGATGTAACCAGCATTTCCCAGATCTTTCATTTGAAACTGCTCGGATAACCAACCTTTTATGCCTGATAACACCTCCACATTGTCTCCAAATAGGAGAATGTCATCTACATAAAGTGCAAGAAAAACCACGCTTCCACTGACACATAAACGGTACACACAACTCTCATTTTCGCATTGTGAAAATCCATAGGATTTGATCACATCATCGAACGTTTGTTCCATGACCTTGAATCCTGCTTAAGTCCATATAAGGACTTCTTGAGCTTCCAGACAAGATGCTCTTGATCATTCTGCACATATCCTTCTGGTTGTTGCATGTAGATGTCATGACCTTCCTCAAGGTACCCGTTCAAGAACGCGGTTTTGACATCCATCTGCCAGATCTCAAGATCCATATGTGCTGCTATGGATAGAAGTATGCGAATGGATTTTAACATAGCAACTGGTGAGAAGGTTTCATCATAGTCAATACCTTCCTTTTGACTATAACCTTTTGCCACCAGCCTGGCCTTAAATGCCGTTATGTTGCCACTCGAATCCTTCTTTCTCTTGTATACCCACTTGCTGCCTATGGCTCGAAAACCTTCCGGCAGCAAGGATTTCTGGTACATATCCATAGCTGTAATTGATTCTATTTCAGAATCAATGGCTTGACGCCATTGATCGACATTCTTGTCACTCATAGCTTCATCATATGTCCATGGGTCGGTATCATTTAGTCCGTCTTCAGGGATTAAGTCAGAAGACTCTCCCATGAACATATACCGCTCAGGATGCCGAGGCAACCTCCCACTACGATGAGGCCCCTTTAATGTGTTTGTGTTAGGTGCATTCAATTGTGATTGACCATCTTGCACAGGCGGCCGTGCAGCTGGTTCCATACCTATTCCAGGTATGCTCAGACTGCCACGGGGTTCTCCTGATGGATTTGAATTGTTCTCTTCAATTTCTTAAAGTACAATCTCGCTCTTGGTCTTGTGGTTTCTCATGAATTCTGCTTCCAGAAATCTTGCGTTGGTACTCACAACGACTTTCTGATCTTCTGGATCATAGAAGAAACCACCCTTTGTTTGCTTGGGATAGCCCACAAACAGCATTAACTTAGACATGTCTTCTAACTTATCAGCCTCCTTATTCAGCACGTATGCTGGACAACCCCAAACCTTGAGTTTTGACAATTGAGGCTTTCGCACAGACCAAAACTCGACAGGAGTTTTAGGAACTGATTTAGAAGGTACTAAGTTAAGTAAGTATGCTGCTGTTTCTAGTGCATGCCCCCAAAAGGAAATTGGTAAGCTGGCACAGCTCATCATCGATCTAACCATTTCCAACAGAGTTCTGTTTCTTCTCTCTGCTACACCATTCTGCTGAGGGGTGCCAGGTGCGGTCCACTGGGAAGTAATCCCTTGATCTGCCAGATACTGCAAAAACTCATTGCTGAGATATTCTCCACCACGATCAGATCGTAGTACCTTTATGGTCTTGTTTAATTTCTTCTCTACCTCAGCCTTAAACTCCTTGAATTTCTCAAGGCATTCAGACTTATAGTGAAGTAAATAAACATATCCATATCTGGAGTAGTCATCTATGAAGGTGACAAAGTATCTGTGCCCTCCACGGGCTTGTGTTGACATAGGTCCACACAGATCAGAGTGGATGAGGCCCAACACATCATTTGCTCGAGACTCAGTTGCCTTGAAAGGCCTGGTCGTCATCTTCCCCTCTATACAAGATTCACAAACTCTATGTGGAACTACCTGGATTGGGTCCATAATTCCACAATCAACGAGTTTCTTGATTCTTTTAAGATTGACATGACCGAGTCTCAAGTGCCAAAGATATGTTATATCCTCACTTGAAGAAAATTTTCTTTTCCGTTGGTTAAACAAATTATATGCCTCTTTCACTGTTGGTTTGTTTGAACAAGTAATAACATAAAGAGAATCTTTCAGTAAACCATGACATATAACAATGTTATTTCTCATGATAGAAACACTTTTATCAAAAACAACAGAAAATCCATCATCAATAAGTTTAGAAACTGAAATCAAGTTTCGCCAAAAACACGGCACAAACAAAACATCTCTTAGTGTCAAAACATTATTCCCAAAACATAAAGTAACATTTCCAATTGCTGCAGCAGACACTTTAGCAGCATTTCCCATGGAGATGGTAACCTCGCCATCTTCAAGCTCTCTAGTCAGCTCGAACCCCTGCATAGAGTAACAAACATGATCAGTAGCTCCAGTGTCCACTATCCACGAATGGATAGAAACTGATGCTAAACATGTTTCAATGACTAGTGCAGAAGATGACGCACCTTTGTCCCTTGGTGACAAACACCGGACAATTTACTTTACAGTGACCTTTCCTTTTGCATGCAGAACAGAACTTTCTTTTGTAAACTTTGCCTCCAAATCTTTCTATAGTAACCTCACTAGTCATTTCCTTCATGCTCACATCCTCTACACTTGGAAGTGGAAAGTGATAGTCAAGAACAAAAGCAGACAATGAGTCATTGATCCCTTGAGCAGCCTCCAAAAACCTAATCAACTGATCAAGAGGTCTTCGACTATGGAAGTGAAGTCATAGAAAGATTCTGGAAGGGAGTCGTATATGATATCAGTGAATAACTGATCATTCATATTTCCACCAAATAAGATATAGAATCTTCTGAGGTTATCCATGTGCAGCACATGCACCCTTACATTACCACCTTGTGCCAGCTTACAGTTCACAATTCTCATTATGAACTTGGCACTGGCAGTCTGTCCAAGCCTACCATAAGTCATAATCAGATCTCTCCAAATCTCAACTGCATCAGTACAATACTGATACTTGAGCTGAAGTTCCTCAATCATGGATGACCTGAGCATAGACAATAATTTATCATTGCTCGTCGTCCAATTTTCAAAGGACCTTCTTGAGGAATCTGAGGACTCAACGAAAGGTACAGCTGGACGAGGCACAAGTAACACAAACACAGTCTGTGTAGCAAACATACATCGCTCCATGAGCCATTTCCATTCCAGGAAATTCGAACCCTTCAAGGGTTTTTGTGCCAAAATAGGAATAATAACAGACATATCTGAAAATGAATAAATGAATAAATTAAGAACATACAACAGAACAATTGAAACAAATATGCATAGTAACCCTTAGATAAAAAAAACAATACAATTTGTTTCCTCCAATTGCCCAAGCTAATTTACTGCAAGCTGCTTCAACAGACGTTTACAGCAAACGCTCAACCAGACCAAAATGATCCTTTAATTTCTTAGCATGCCAGGTATCTTAAGCAAAAGAAATTAATATTGGAGATCCCAAGACCATGTTCACCTATCCCGAGCAGGGACATCATTCATGAGTTATACTCCAGGCAACATCTAAGCCAAAATAACCACAAGCCTAACTCCAGATGTTTAGGACGATTTAGCATAGTACTGAACCCATGCCGCATCCCCCTTACATCCTTTGTTATCTCATTTAGTTTAATCTTAGAGGTTAGTGAAAGTTGTCTCAATGCAAGCCGCTTCAGCAGACGTTTGCTTAGAGGCTCCCACTTCTCATCTTAGACCAAATGTTTTATTTAGAAACCTCATCGCATTAGAACTGGTAAGTGACCTCTAACGCAAGCTGCTTCAGCAGACGTTTACGCTTTGAGATACCTTACTTCTAATGAGAGGTCGTATTTGTGGAGGTCTAATGATCTTAGTTAGTAAAGAAACAAAATCCAGCTTAGTATTTTAATTCTAAAGGTTTCATGCGCACACATTATTTTATGTTGCCATAAATTATGTCAACCCAAAATTCCATCATAAATTAATATGATTCAGGAATTTATAGACACAATTTAAAACATAAAATAAATCACATAAGACATGCTCAAAAATTAAATTGCAACATGCTTATAAAAGTAAATAATTAAAGCAAATAGGCATGCTTTCCTATTATTTACTAGTGCGCACATAATAAATCACATCATACGAGAAATAATTAAATAAATAAATAAAATTTCTCATGGCCCCTCAGATGCGATTACAACTAAATAAATTAAATCTAACTATTACAAGATTTAATTTTATTACAGATCTTCAAGTTGGGCTCCCACTCTTTAATCTGAAACTGCAACACTTGGGCTAAATTAGGGTTTCAGAAATACGGACTTCCATCGGGTCAACGGGCCCGTACAAAAACCCTAGCAGCAAAACCCTAGTTTGAAACTAGGGTTTCTGCCGCTGCAACACAGCCCACCGCCGCCGTCGACATGCAGCCGCCGCCTGCGGCTGGCTCGCACCGGCACGAGCTCGCCGCCGTCCCAGCTGCTCGCCGCCATCATCGCTGGTCGTCCATGCAGCGAGGAAGCCGGCCGAGCAGATGCGAGACGTGCAGGGCGCAGCCCAGCCGCGCACAGTGCAACCCTAGGGTTGCAGCCGCACGCCGCCGCCACCCACGCCGTCCCCGCTGCTCGCCTCTGTCTGCTGCACAGCCCCGACGATCGGCCGCCGCCTGTGGCCTGGCTGAACGCGCGCGCGCGCGCGGAGTAGTTCAACCCAGCCGCGCACGGCCAAACCCTAGGGTTTGCCGTGCGCCGCCGTTCTTCGCCGTGCGCCGCTGCCGTCGATCCCCACACAGATGTGTTCTTCGTTCTTCAATTCTCGTCCTTCTCTCCGGATCCAATTTTACAGATTTGAATTTTAAAAAAATACAGAGTAGATCTAAATCTATTACAATGATTTTTCCTATCAAATCTAACCACGGATTTTCTCGTGGTGAAAAACAGATCCAAAATAAAACGAGAAGGCCACGAGAATATAACATACACAACAATTTAAATCCATCCATGAACATACAAATTTATTTAATTAAATTTATCAAGGATAGAGCCTAAGAACTGGAACCTCGCTCTGATACCAATTGTAAGAATCGAGTCTACGGACAACAACATGAGTTGTTATTTAATTCGCAGGACCGTTCTTAGGATATCAAAAACAAATTCAATTAAATAAAAGCATGCGAATCCTATGCATGTTCATACAAAATTAATTGCATATGATGGATTCAAGAGAATACCTGATCTTCAATCGTTTGATCTACAGATCTAGATCGGAGGATGAACGATGAAGCAAAATCTGAAGCGGAATGGAACGATAACTTTAACTGTGTTCCTTCAGACTTTATCTTCTGATCTGTTCCCTTGCTCCTTGGAAATCTGGTGAGGATTATCTACCAAGTTGAATCAGAAAAACCGGAGGATTCGATCAGAAAAATCCTCCCTCTGATGGCCGCCGATCTCACTCTCTCTCTAAAGTATACTGTGGTGGTTACATCTGATCTGAGAGAGAAATCCTTTATTTAGTGTTAGGGTTTTGAGAAACCCTAACCCTAATTGGGCTTGAGCAGTGTGTGGGCCAGACCAGGGATCAAATGCAAATAATAAAGTGGGCCCTCTTTATTAATTAATCCTTCCTTGTTCAACCCAGAACATAATTAATTAATAAAACATTGTTTTAACCTTCACCACGGTAACAATGCTGACTCGCCCCTTTATTACCACGTTATAAGGAACGGGTTGCATTAAACTAACATGATCCACATATTTAAGGTTTTAGACATTCATTAATTAATTTGGTTTATGACAATCAACCACAATTAATTAATTTCTTATTTCCTGATTAATACCACTCACTCCTTTTCTCTTATGCTTGAACAAATCATTCAGCCTGCAGGACTTAGCATAAAGAACCTTGTGAGCTCATCAGTGAATGTCACCATCCTGAAATGGATATGCTTACCTATACATCGAGCCTAAGCAGACCCCACACAAATTGCCAACTCCCAAAATGCAGATATTAGAGTACATGTAAGACTCACCACCATAGCAGATCAAAGTGTGGTCAATCCGTGTGTGCCCCTTATCCTTCAGTAAGGTTTAAGATCATAGGAAGTATGTTAGGGATCTGGCTCATTCATATGTCAATGAGAATGGCACATCCCACTGTTGATCCCATCAATACATAAACATGTACCGACACATCAAGTAGCTAGGATAAGCCCACTTATGAACCGATGTGCCGCAGCTTAAACCAACAGTCTATCCAGGGACTGTTTCAGCTGTGATACTGTTTATATCTCGCTAGGTCAAACGAACCATATGATCCTCTGTGATCTCCTACACACCATATGGTCATCCCTATCTACGAGATAAAAGGATATTATAGTTCGTTATATGTTCACATTTATCAGATAGCGAGAGTTGTTGATGTAACACATAAATGAAGGCCAGTATACAAACACTTAATCATTTATGCTTTCTGTATACAATCCCAACACCTCCTCATCTCCGTCTCCTCCAGCCTCCTACTAGTCTCACCACTAGATACACTCGTCCTCCTCCTCTCAATATCGTGCTCTGTCTTTATATGAGCCCTACGACTCCATTCACGAGCCAAGACCTCTCTGAAGGCCGCATCATCTACATCTGTGCAATGAAGGCATCTAGATGCACATAATAAGTCTGTAACTAGGGAGATCACCCTCTCTGTAAGTGCCTCATGAATAATGGTCCGAATACTATCCAATATATTCCCAGATAGACGATGTCTCCTAGTATCCCGGGAATCTCCACCGGAAGAAGATATGATGCCTCTGACGAGTGCGTCTACGTGACGGTGTAGAGGTCTCCGACAGTGATCCTCCCAAATTTGGTGGTTGTGATCCTCCATCTGTCTCCCACCAGCTCCTCTCCCAACCCGTCCAACACCCTCTTCTGCACCCCGTCCTGCACCCTGTACTGGATTATCTGGCAGTCAGAACTGTACCCCAATCGGAGTGTCCATCTCCGAATAAGTAAAATACAACATTTCCTTCTCGGCAAGAGAAGCCTCCAAATTAGAAGTCACTTCAAGCTGTGAATTAAAGAACTAACAATTAGAAAACTATTAAAGGATAATCTAGATAGCCAAAAAATTACATACCTCATCTTGAATAAAGAATTGCCCCCAATCAATCGTATTCGGCCTCGTAAACTCCCATTTCACAAATCGAGGGAGTGCATTAGGCCTTCGCAGAATAGCGCAGGCACGACCCAACTTAGGAATGGCCTCATAGGCCCACACCTACAAAAATAACATAAAACATTTCAATCTTGTAGGTGTAAGAATTAATTAACAAAATTAAATTATACCTGTAATGGCCAAATGGATCCGCCTAAAGTAAAGCTCCCACCACTAATTCGATCTGCTTTGGTAGGGGCAAGGTCCAAATAGTAACATAAACACTGAAAAGCATATGCCCCCCATGGAAATGAACCCCACCTACCCAACTCCTCAACCAGAACATATACCAAACTCTCAATCTTTCGTTTTTCAGAAAGTCTTAAAACAAAATTCAATGCTGCTAATATATTAGTCACCTTCAAGTATAAACCCTGATTAGTGCGTTCTATTTTTTTTATCCCTAAAAATCATCAATAAATCTCTAGCGCTAAGATTCTTACCCCCACAAACTGTACGAAAAACCGAAGTGCTAGAAGGATCATGATCGGCACGGGGATCAAAAGCACTAGAACCAACAACAAATCCTGTAACTAATGCAAATTTGGGCACTCCAAATTCTATAATCTGCCCATTAATACAAAACCATAAAACATTAGGGGATTCACTAGTAATTTGAAAGCCCAATAGCTCTATTAATGGTTGCGATGCACTAGGACTATTATTTTTCCAAGTTAATAAGTTATCGAACGACCCATTAATAAATTGATTAAGCAACCCTTGACCCCCTATTGAATATAATGTATCATTAATAGTATCTAAAGTGGTCACTTTAGTGTATAAGTTCACTTTAGTAATTAGACCACGAAAAGAGGGCCTAAACCACTGTGGCTGCACAAATCAAACAGAAAATGCAACAATTATGAAATATTCACCATATTTCTAAGGTATAAAAATTCGAAACATATTGAAAAACTCAACAAATTCAAACACAAAATTCCACAATTGAAACAAATTCACAATTCCACAATTTCTATACATTAAATCCATGAAAATATGTAGTTGTAACATTGAATAATTTAACAAATTTAAACAATTTCCAATCGACCTAATTCATAACAAAACATGTAAATTATTCAAATCCAACATAAACCATTCGATCCTATACATCCAAACATGTAACTTTTTGAAATCTAACATACACCCATTCCATTCTATGTATCTAAACATTCGAACATAATTTATTCTAATTTTCGCAGCAATAAGCACTGAAACCAACCAAATTAAGAAAAATTGAAATGGGTGGGAGAGTCGGATTCAACTTACTTGTTGAATGTTTTCGTCCATCTCAAAATAACAAGTCGGAAGTGCAGCGTCTACGTGGGTGGTCGGGTTTGACGAAGAAAGGGAGGGGGGGGACCGCCGCCGACAGGGGAGTAAATGGGGAAAAATTGTGTTTTCACGTATAACATCATAAAATATTCAAAATTTTGATCGGGTCGGTATCAGTCGATTTCGTCGACATCGATTCCACCCGGGTCCATTTTGTCTAATAGGGTCGGTTCCAACCGGGTTTGAGTGAGAAAACAGGGTACGGGTCTGATCTTGGGTCGGTTCCAGTATAAATGAAACCGACTAGGTTTCAAAATATTGTCGGATTCGGGTCTGATCTTGGTCTGATCCGGGTCTGTTCAATTTTTTTTTAATAAATCTAATTCAGGAATATTTTCTAATTCCAATTTTTTTTAAGATCCGAATATTTTTTAAAGACATAAAATTAATAAAATTAAATAAATATTCATTGTTGTTTGAAAAAGGAACACCGACACTTTTAACAGAATATTGTACTTTTGAGTATTTTTTATATGAATTATAAGAAATGAGTATTTTTTAAATGTCAATTAAGCTAAATAAGTATTTTGTGTTTCCTCTCTTTTATAAAATCCAAGCCTCACATATTTAACAAATAGGCCGACCCAAGACTATTTTATAATAGACTGAGATTAAAACCTCTATTGAATAGTCTGCTGTTGATCCTTATTTGATAAGAAACTGTTTCAATATGCCATGACTTTTGCTATTTAAATACATCAATGCTGATTTATAATCACAACCCAATTTTAGTAGTATTTTAACATTTTTCCAAAATGTGCTATTCAATAATACAATTCCGCAATCATATTTCTTGATTAGATGTTTCATTACAAGTTGCGCAATTACAAAATTACAAATGTTTACTTTTTCATGAAATAGCTCATTTGACTCTACATAATACTCCCTCCGTCCCGGCTGAATTGTCCCGGATTGACCGGGCACAATAACCAAGGAGTGTGAGTGTAAAGTAAGTTGAGTGGAATTAATATTTTATTGTTGAGTGTGAAAAGATTGCCTTTTTAAGTAATGAGACAATTGAGGTGGGACAGACGAAAAAGGAAAGTGAGACAATTGAGGTGAGACGGATGGAGTACTAATTCCAAATATTGAAAAATTTCTGTTTATAAATACATTTATAATTATATTGGACACAAACTTTTCTTTAAATATAATTTCATTTGTAATTATGTTTTTTCTAAAATAGTTAACTATCGCGCATTCATTAAAAATCAGGTGAAAGTCAAGCAAAAACAAACCCCTCTCTCTCTCTCTCCCCTTTTTCATTCCACACGAACGCCGTCACTTTTATACCACACACACACGCACACTTCCTCACTCCGTCCCTCGCCCCCCCGTCTTCTCTCCATCTCTCCGCCGCCACCGATTGCCGGCGCGGTTGGATTGCCTTTTTTTCAGAATTTTTGTTGAAGATATTTTTTCGGGGATTTGATGGCGTCGGAGGATGTGAAGACGAGTGAATCGGCAGTGTCGAAGATTGTTAATTTTGCGGAGGAGGCGAAGCTAGCGAAGGAGGAAATCAAGCCTTTGAAATCTCAGGTTTACAGTATCTGCAAATCTCTCGTCGCTGGTGGTGTTGCCGGTGGAGTGTGAGTTCTCCTTCTTCTCTATATTTATGTCAACGGGTTTAATGGTATTTTTTATTTTCAAAATTGCTTTTTTTTTGTTGGGTGAATATAGGTTCAGATGATATCTCCGATTGAATATGTGAATGATATTTCATGATTATTTATTTCTAATGTTTGTGCATGAAATGTTACTTATATTTATTGGTTTTGATTGTTGATCACCGACGGCGAATATGGAGAAAGTTTTTTGTTTAGAATTTCTTTTTTTATTGCTCTTTAATTATTGACATGGAAGTTATTGCTTGTAAGACTGGAGGCGGAAATTGGGACTTTTGGTTCATTGAAGTGACCGTACAGCTTTCTTGAACAATTTCCTTTCTCATTCGCCTCTTCCCTACTGTGAACAATTTCATTTGTTATTCACTTTTTCACGACGCTATCCTCTACATGTTGGATATACTTTGGATTAAATATATTATTTGTGTGTATATATATATAGGGATGTCTTTCGGGCTAACCCTATCGGACTGCGGGCTATTCGGTCCGGGTTGAATCGGGCTGAATTTTTATCGGGCTAAAAATTCTTGAACCTAACCCTAACCCACCGGTTTTCGGGCTAACCCGTCGGGTTGGCAATATTTACGAGTTTATTTTTGTAAAGATTTTCTTAAAATATTTTAACAACCCCTAAAACTAAATAAAAAAAGAAAATGATGAACCAACATAAATAAAAGACATCAAATATCAATATCTTTGCAAAAAAAAATAGTGATAAGTGGATAATCATAGTTTGAAAAGAAAAAAAAAACATCAATCCTTATATACCAACTAATTTAAGTAATAGAAGTACATTTCTCAACGTATAAAATGATAAAATAATGATTAAAAAATTAAATATAGCTTTCACTTTGGTGTACGCTAATTAGAATAGTGACGAGTGGAAGACAGTGAAAGAGGAAGAAATGAGAGATTTTTCGATTTGAGGGTAAAGAACTACGTCATTGGGAGAAATTGATGAGATTTTGTGTGACGGAAAATTTGGTCTAGGAAATTAGGTATATAATTAATGGGTATAGTAGGATATAAATAATATTAGAAATAATAAATAATAAATTATTAAATATTGCCGGACCTACGGGCCGACCCGCAACCCACCGGGCTCAGCCCGTTCGGGCCGCCAACCCGTCGGGTTCAACCCGTTCGGTTAAAAATAATTTCGGGTTGAAATTTTTTTACCCTAGCCCGCATTTTAGCCCACCGGTTTCGGGTCGACCCATCGGTTTCGGGCTTTATTGACATCCCTATATATATATAGAGAGAGAGAGTGTGGTGATCATATGATAATAAATAAGTATATTAAAAATAAGAATGAATCTCAACCATTAAAATACAATCAAGCAACATTGTAATCAAGCAATAACTAAAATACAATCAAGCAACATTGTAAAAGTAATCAAGCGGCTTTATCATTTTATCTTGGGGGAATTTTTATAACCGGATCCAATTCCTATATATATATATAATGTTTTATGCATATTGTTATTATAATTAATATATTATTTGCAGTTATATTTATAATTTGATGCGGAGACAAATTGTAAATAGCAAATAGTTAATTCAAAGGATGAATTATTTAATTTATTTTGTTCCGCAAGAAACAAGCTTCAGTTTTTTTCTTTTCCATTAGAGAATACCTAGAAAATCATATTGTTGGAAGATCAATTGCAACCACATATATTTGATATGACTCAAGTCAGTGCTTCTGCATATATGAATTCTCAACTTATCATAGGTTGTAATTAGGGTACAATTTTTGGATCCAATTAAACCCTTATTAGGAAGATTAATTTCTAACAAGTGGTATCGAAACTACTCTATTGATGATAACTTTGAATTCATAAATGTGAAACACTAACTGAAGCCATAATCGAAGATATGTGGTTGTTTATTTTCCAAGAATATGATTTTCTTTTATGTTTTATGATATCTAATGTTTAAGGGAAATTCAAGCCTATACCATTTATTGGGCCATTAAGTCAACTATTTGATATTTACAAGTCAACTCCTCGTCAAATTACAAATATAAATATAAATTATATATTAATTATAATAGGAATATATAAAAAACATTATATATATGTCCAAATAAAAGATTTAATCCATTTTAAACCTGAGGGAGTAGCTTGAAGTTGAGAAGAAATAGAATATACGTGAAATATCTTCAGAAACCATTTTGAATATTATGAGGATATTAGTGAAAAATATGATGCTTGTAGATCTCTCTTTCTTTTTTTTCACTTATGTAAAATATGTTTGGATGTTTGTCTATTGCAGATCACGAACTGCTGTAGCTCCTTTGGAGCGGCTAAAAATCCTGCTTCAGGTTAGCTATGCCAAATATAGGAGCTTTTTTCATCTTTTAACTAAATGCTTGTTTTGATTTAAGAGTATAAATTTGCATAATGCACATCAACTATGATGGGGTGGTAAATTCTTGCTTTAATTTTACTCACGTGGGTTGATATGGTTTTGTTTTCTACTATTTTTCAGTTTTTGTATTGATGGAGGATTGAGTTATGTATTTATTATCCTAATATGTCAGGTTCAAAATCCACACAATATAAAGTACAATGGGACTGTTCAAGGCTTGAAGTACATATGGAAAACCGAGGGTTTCAGGGGTTTGTTTAAAGGGAATGGCACTAATTGTGCACGAATTGTCCCAAACTCAGCAGTAAAATTCTTCAGCTATGAGCAAGCATGCAAGTACGCTCCTGCAATATAACCTACTGTCCGTGAAATGATTTGATATCTTCTTCTTGTAGTATGCCTAAGATATTCGTTTTTTTCAATTCTTATGATTCATCTATAGGTTCTGTTTTGTATATCCAGAAATGTGGAGCTCATTTCTGGAGGAAGTATAATGACATATACATTATATAAATGATTATATTACCGTTTCAAATATTTTTTCTTTAGTAATCAGCATGTGACTAACCCCCGGGAAAACCTGAACTCTTACTAGAATCTAAATATTGGCTGTCTTTCTACATTATAGCTATTCTCAGTTTGTCATTTCCTTCATGTCATCATTTGAGTTTGTTTTTTATTTTGTTGCAGGGGTATATTATATTTATACCAGCAACAAACTGGTAATGGTAAGTTCTTTTGTTCTTTGTAACTCAGCTTTTCTGTTTCAGACAATGGTTGACATTGTAAAATCTGGATATCAAACTTCGCAAGCTCTTTTTTCACCTTTTCTATTAATATTATTGTTTGTGCTAGTTGGTTGGCTTAGTCATTTTCTATTACTGTTTCCATATAGTATCTGAACCCAACGTGGTAAAAGTCATAATAATAGAAATATTTGTAGAAAAATTAGAACTTCAGTTGTTGAATGAGGGAACCTCTGGAAATTAAGGGTAAATCAGTTTTTATGTGTAGAATGGTCTATCAAATAATCTTTCAAATCATTTTCATTTCCTTTTACTTCTTTTCTTTTATGGGTTGAGACTCGCTACTAATACTGGTTTAATGTATGCTGTTTCATGTGTTCACTTATCAGTACGGTAATTTCAAGTGCTTCTGCTCCTTGGTACATATGGTGCAAATATAACTTGCAAATTTCCCATTTGCACTTTTCCTATTTTTATTTTGTCTGTTCCTGAGCAGACAACATAACAAGTCTATGATAAGGTCTATATGTTCAAATATCACTTGAGAAACATAAAGGCTATGTGAATTGAATGTTGAATAATATTTTTCAATTTGATTTTTAGAGGATGCACAGCTGACTCCTGTGTTACGCCTGGGTGGTGGAGCTTGTGCTGGAATAATTGCTATGTCTGCGACATACCCAATGGACATGGTTCGAGGCAGACTTACTGTACAGGTATTGCAGGAGTCAATCTGATGAAAAACAAGTACGGAGACCTCTGTTGTAATCAAGTATAATAACTTTTTGTGCTGCAGACAGACAAGTCCCCTTATCAGTATAGGGGAATGTTTCATGCTCTATCCACTGTACTTCGTGAGGAAGGTTTTCGTGCACTATACAAGGGTTGGCTTCCTTCTGTCATTGGAGTTGTAAGTGCTGAAATTATCAAATATTTTCTTGTGCTAATTGGCCTGGTTGTCATTGTTGGGAATAGATTTGTTATGGACTTATGGTGTTACCTTTGCAGAAGGTTTGTCAAAGAAAAAAGTAGAGCATTCCCAAAAATTAATTAATCAATCTTAGCAAATTGGTTGCTAGGAAGAAAAAGCTAAAATCAAATTAGTTTCGCTTCTTATTACCAAAACAAAGAGTTAAAATGGCTCCTTGCAATTGCTTGTGGATTAAATGTTGAAAAGGTATCTCAATGTCTGATAGCAATCTTAATTGTCTTCACGTGAGTTTTGCCTTATTTTTTCGAAAACGGTCTTTGTTGTTTAGTTAGTTGAGCAATTTTTAATGTTAAGGTTTTCCAACTTTTAGGACTCTAGTTTAGTTTCCTATTTGTAGTCCCTTTATTCTAGTGTGTTGGCCATGCTTAAGATAGTATCAAATAGGCACATAGGAATGTATCTGAGGGACCTTTGGTTTATCTCAGTTCAATAAGGAGTATATTTTCTTTCCACCATTTTGTTGTTTCTCTTATTTTTCTGTTCTTCTCCTGCAATTCATTTATTTTCTGCTACTGTTCCTCTGCTTCTGTGTTAGTCTTTGATAGAAACAGAAAATAGTAAGCAGATATATAGCAGTAAAAAATAAGTAAAGAAGACAGAACGGAGGAAATGAGAAAAAAGAGATGTGCAGCGGAAGGAATTATTCTAAATGGTAGAATATTAGATACTAAAAAAAATTAATATTAAAACTCAGAATTCTAAACTGCAGAATTCGAGATTCTCTACTCTCATTTCCTGCTCCATTATTATTTTTTGTTAATATTTTTATGATGGTTCTGTTTAATTTACAAATTAAACGTAGGGTTGATTCCATTCAAATAATTATAAATATTTAGTTTTCAGTTATTAGTTAATATTTGATTAATTCATAGTCTCCTTGACAAAATAAAACTTTTAGGAATTCCTAAACTAAACCAAGTCTATATTTAATTTACCAACTTTGCCAGTGGCGAAGTCTGCTTTAAATTTACTTGTAATATTCCTGATTCTGTGTGCGCTAATTATTTGGTTCAGGTCCCATATGTGGGTCTCAACTTTGCTGTGTATGAATCTCTTAAAGATTGGTTAATCAAATCTAAACCTTTTGGGATAGTTGAAGATAACGAGTTGGGTGTTGCAACAAGGCTTGCATGTGGGGCTGCAGCCGGCACAGTTGGACAAACTGTCGCCTACCCTCTGGATGTGATCCGTAGAAGAATGCAGATGGTTGGATGGAGCCACGCTTCTTCAATTGTTACAGGTGACGGGAGAAGCAAGGCATCCCTTGAATACACGGGCATGGTTGACGCCTTCAGGAAAACAGTGAGGCATGAAGGGTTCAGAGCATTGTACAAGGGCTTAGTCCCCAATTCAGTGAAGGTCAGTTCCTCTATCACCTAGGTGAAAATGAAGATGATATGAATTGTTTACCCTCCTCCTCAGGTTGTCCCGTCGATAGCTATTGCTTTCGTGACGTATGAACAAGTGAAGGAGCTACTTGGGGTAGAGATTAGAATATCCGATTGATTTCACGGCACGGCGTCTCTGTTATATTTTTGCGAGGTGTGTTATGAGGTGAAGAAAGTAATGTCATCTGCAGGCAGAGGAGAGGATAGGGAAGCTGCAGACTTGCTCTAACCCTTGTCGATATATTTTATTTATCTGTTGTTTTTTGTGATTAGCCATTAGTTGATCAGTAGAAATGGTGGCAGAATAAATTTAGTGTAGGCTAATAATAGCTTGTTGCCTGATAAGTAACTACAACACACTTATTGAAATCGATATTGAATTTGAACTCTCTCTTCATCTTTGAAGTTTAATCACCTTCTTACGAAATAAGATACTCCCTCCGTCCCGGGTCTCTTGAGACGTTTGACCCGGCACGGAGGTTAAGAAAAAGTGATTAGAAGAGTTCGTGGGGTAGGATTAGTAGGTTAATGATTAGGAGAGATAGTGGGGTATGAGAGAAGTGGGGTAGGTGTAGAGTAGGTTTAGTGGGTAATTAATTAATAAAATTTTTTCAAAAAATGAAACGTTGTAAGTGTTCTGGGACGGACCAAAAAGGAAAACGTTGCAAGTTTCCTGGGACGGAGGGAGTACAATATTGATGCAAAAATCAAACATTAAATACACACGAGCTTAAGTGAAAGATCACTCAATTTTGAATCACCTTCATACTCATCGATCACACACAGACAACATATGCAGAACATACGTGATTTGGTCATCCAGTTTGTCGACCATGAACATGAATACTGTAGATTTTGTGGTGATTAACATCGCACTTGGCGACAGACTCGAGTCATCGACAAACATAAATTGATTACAATAGTCACTTATTTATATGCAGGACCCCGCCTGTAAATTAAAGCGAGGCCCTGTAAGTTGATATTTTCTCCTCAAATGTTGTAAGTGATGATGGAAACTCTCAGCATGAGGCTCGGTGCGAAGAAAAACCTGGTACCCCTTATCTTAATTAGTTATAAAATATAATATAAAATGAATTATAAAATGATCTATTATATTTTAAATAACAAAATTTATTAAAAAATATATTATACGCAAGTCATTCAAGATTTCACAATCATTTTATGAATTTCACTTCATTTTTAAAATCTTGAAAAAAATATATCATATAAACTAAATACATAGTCATTATTTAAAAATAATTCTCCTAGAATTTTTTGTAGCAAACTTTTTGAAAATTTTTCATCATCTTTTTTTTTTAAGAACAAGATAAATACTCCCTCCGTCCCATTGAAGTAGTCCCACTTTCCTTTTTTGTTTGTCCCATAGAATAGTCCCATTTTCCTAAAATGGCAACCTTTTTCACACTCACCAATAAAATATTAATTTCACTACACTCACAACTCTTAATTCCCGTGCCGAAAAGAAAAGGGACTACTTCACCGGGACGGAGGGAGTATTTACTAACTCAAGAACAACGATTAACATAATTTTAATACAATTAATATAAAATAATTAAAATCAAACAAATTAATCTAAAACTCTCTCGAAAAATTGAAGAAAAAATAAATTTTAAAAAAAAAGCCTTGGAAATCATGTAAATGCGCTGTCAAGTAGAATTCACGGGCCGGCCGGCATAAAATCTGATAAGATTTTTTAAAAAAATGCACAAAATCATGATCACAAAATAATTTACATTATAGATATAATATTTGTTTAAGAAAAAAATGAATAACTACCTTATCAACTTATTAGTTGCTATTATTAAAACTCGTTTATACGATATTGAAAAATAAAAAAAGAGATAATAGAACTAGAGAAGCAATTAAGAGAGCAACATTAATAAAAAATAATAAAAAAATTAAGAGAGCAACAACTTTGTATTCTAAAAGAGAGGTCAATGATTTGGTTACCGTGTTATGTTAGGAATAATATAAAATTTAATATCTTAATTGATATTTATAATAATCTTGATATATTATTTTCTATTTTATTAAATTTTATTATTTTATTTAATATATTTTGAGCTAAACATTTTTTTTAGGCTAAATATAATTATATTTTTTTTGTAAATCTTTTTAGTTAAGTTAAAGATTAAATTTTTTTATCTTATATATTTTTAATGGTGCCCTACTAAGATAAATTGGTAGTTTAATATTACAAGTACTTTATAATTTTTTTTTTAAAATGGTGCTCTTTTAATTCAGAGGCCTCGATGCGGCGCACCTCTCGCACGGCCTCACTGTTTGTACGTGAGGACAAAATTTTATTAGCATAAAAAATATTTGCTCTTATTATTATCTATCATACCTGAGATAGGAAACATTTGCCCTAATATATAATACTTTAATTTATTAATTTTGCCAAATATATCTTAATATATTCTCGGACTTTACTGTCTAATATATCTTTAATATAGTCTCAGGTTTAAGAGCATCCACTATGGTAAAAAAAATTTGAGTAGTTGTCTAGCTGGAGGAGAGATAATGTATGAGTTGGATGAGAGAGAAGAAGGAAAGAGAGTGTTGAGGTAGTAATTTTGCTACAGAAAAAAGTGGACCCACCATTCATCGGCCATGCACGCGCGAGTTGGCAACACTCTCAAATATATGTGGTGTGTGTATCACACTCGCCACTCCTGAGAGTGTAACTTTGTTTAGGACGGTTTTTTATTTTGATTTTTAATTTTTTGATATAGGAATTAGTAAATTTATTTTATGCTATTTCTGATTTTTGTCATTTTTATTTTATGTTATCATATATATTTTCATTATATATTATTCAAAGATATATTTTTATTAAATTAAATTAATTATATTTTATTATTTAATGAGTTAATTAATTAGTTATAAATTTTAATTTTTGTTTCAGTTAAAATTTAATTTTGATAGTAATTAATTAGTTATAAATTTTCATTAATGTTTGCTAGTATTCTATGTTTGATTGTGTTAGTATATGTTTAATCATGTTATCTTATCTTATGTTTATGTGTTGTATCTTGTATTAATGTATTTTCAATAAAATATTAGTTGTTTGTTAATTGTTATATTTGCATTAAATTGAATTAATTGTATTCGATTATTTAATGAATCAATTAATTTCCAAAATCTTAATCTTAATTTTAATTATATTTGATATAATGGCAAGCATATTATTAATTTTGTAATTATTATTTAATCAAATAAATTAATTAATTTGATTATATATATATATATATATATATATATATATATATATATATATATATTGGTGTTATGACACGTGAGTCCTATAAATAATTAAAAGTGAGGTAGTATGATAGTGGAAGAAAATTTGAAATAATTTAAAATGGAGGTAGTTGCTGACGTGGCATATATGTGGAGAAAGTAAGAGGTAGTATGATAGTGCATCTCAGGCACCCACAGTGGGGAGAAGATATGAGGTAGAAGTTGATGTGGAGGAGAGAGGGAAGGTGAGGTGGAGGAGAGAAGGGGAAAAGAGAGGAGAGAGGGGTAGAAATTTATCTTCCGAGAACAAAAGAAAACATGTTTCCTCGCTGCACTTGCGTTTTACACCCAATCGCTTAAAATAAATGACGCGTGAAACAGACGCGCCATTTTGGTAGTGGGGTAGGAGAATTGTGTTGGGGTGTGGGGCTGGGCTTTTGATTTTTTTTTTTTGCCTTTATCATTTTATTAACATTTAAAATTATGTTTA
>JAPKLW010001326.1:0-12405 GCA_026898455.1 Plectranthus barbatus | reverse complement strand
TTAGTGTTAAGACATATTTTGGTATTATAATGATTCACAATTTCATTTATTTTCATTTAACATTTTGATATATATGAGCATTTTACTTAGTTGTGTATAGTTATTAAAAAAAATAATTTATATTATATTATTGCACTTGTAGAATGATAGAATATACAAAATAGACAATAATATTTAAACAAAGGTTAATAACAATTTTAGTTTGATGATGATAAAAAAGTAGTGAGTTAATAAAATCGCATGACCTGTAATCGGAAATTGGGTTAGAAGAAAATAATAATAAAAAATAGTTTCAAAAAAATATAGTTAGAAGAAAAAATAACAACATAACTTTTTAAAACTTATTATCCTACATAATAAAGTATCCCACATTGATAAAGAATAAAACACACACAAATGAAAGCATCTATAAATGAGCAACCATTTTGATATCCTACATCGGTTAGTTATCAAATACAAATGAATTGAGTCACCTATAAAATACATCTTTGTATAGCTAATTAGTGTTATTACTTAAACCATCAATTTAGTGGTAATCGGGACAAGGTTGCCGACCACATAGCTGGTGAGAAGTTGTCTTGGAACTTATTTTTTAATTAAATATTTATATATTATTTTAATTAATAATATTCGGTACGGTATGGTATACCGTTACAGTATATCACGGTACACCGTAAAATTTCGGTACGGTACGGTATACCGTTATTACGGTACGATAACGGTATTTAGTTTATGTTATACCGAAACTTCGGTATACCGATAGTTACGGTACGGTAACGGTATGAATTTTCTCATACCGTAAAGTTCGGTACGGTATACGGTACGACGAAAAATTTTCGGTATACCATACCGTCCCACCCCTAAACTCGGGCATTATTATTATTATTATTATTATTATTATTATTATTATTATTATCATCATCATTATATTAATATAAAAATGGAAAAAATAAAATAGTTAAAAAATAGAAAAATAGATAAAATATCAAATTTTAATTGACTTTGTTATTATACTTGTAAACGAGTCTACTAACAAACCTGTTTATGAATTTGCTCGAGCTCAAGTTTGATAAAGCTTAAGTCAAGCTCGAACAAACACATGTGAACGAGTTTGGTGAACTTTTTCATATTCAAAATTGAGTTCGGTTCGTTAAGCTTATTAAGATTGGTTCGGGCCCAAGTTTGATTTGTTTATTATACGGTCAAAGTTTAAATAAGTTTTTCTTAGTCGATATCCAGATAATTCATGAGTAGTTGTGCTCTTTACACCCATACTTGTAATCATATATATATAGTGGTGATCAATTGAGAAATGTTAGTATGAGAAATGAGAAATACTACATTTTAACATTAAAATACTGCATTTTTAACATCAAATCTTGCATTAAAAAAAAATCTTCATTTTAACATCAAAATCATGCATTAAGACTTGTTTTCATTTTATCTTTAATATTCTTCATTTTTATCCTTGATTTCCTTTACTGTATTTTTGGATTATTTTATCGAAAAAATTGTTTACTTAGTTCATTCTTATTTCTCATACTAACGACATTTCTCACCTGAACACTACCACACACACACACACACACACACACACATATATATATATATATATATATAATTGTAATCATATGTTATCCACTTCTCCTATGTTATCATGTTACCTCTACATTATCTTTATGTAATATACTATATTATATCACATGCAAAAATACATTATCGCGTGCAATATTACATTAATGTAGTAGAATTATTACATTACATTATCTATAACAATTTTATGCATTATCTTCGTAATGTACCTAATTTGCCTAGATAATACAATTAGTTTGCCTAATTCATGCACCGAAACTTGAGGTAACATGTAACATCTGGGAAGTGATTAACCATATAATGCATCCATATATATATATAGTGCGTTCAAGTCCAAACTAAACACCTTAAATGAACTATGAGTGCACTATAAGCTGAACTCATCTTCCTGAATGAACTATGAACTTTCATTATAGTGTGCATGATATCTCATTGCAGTATCATATACACTATAATGAACAATTACACACACAACAATGAAAAGTTCATAGTTCATTCATAGGAAATGTCTCAAGTCGATTCATTTTTTCACATCAATTGATGCATTTTTTTTCACATGACCATTTTTATTACTCCCTCCGTCCCACCCTATTAGTCTCATTTGCCTTTTTGGTCCGTCCCACCCTATTAGTCCCATTTCCTAAAATAGCAAACTTTTTCACACTCATCAATAAAATATTAATTTCACTCCACTCACAAACATTTACTTGCATTGGTTTGTGTGTCCCTTCCTATGGGACTAATAGGAAGGGACAGAGGTAGTATAAAGTATATACATTTTCTCTAAATTTTAAATGCATCTTCTGCACTAATCATTTACTGCATTTTTTGCATCGAACATATACATTTTACATTTCTTTAACTGCGCAAAATGAAATTCCTAAATAAGTATTCTCACTTTTTTTCTTATAAATACTAGGCAATAACACAAATAATGCACCTAAACTGAGATGAATTTAAATTAATCATGTGCGTTGATTTTGATTTTTAATGATTGAGATTTATTCTTGTTTTACATATAAAAAGCTGTTAACATGTGATCACTACCTTATATATATATATATATATATATATATATATGGTAGTGATTATGTGTTAAAATCTTTCCAACTGTTAAATAAGAACAAATCTGGACCATTAAAAATCAAAATCTGCGCATGTGATCAATTTAAATCCGTCCCAATTTCAGTGCATTATTTGTGTTACCATCTAGCATTCAAGGGCAAAATTGTGAAAAATATATATATTCAAGAATTTCATTTCGTGCAATTCATAATACATAATATGGATACGTTCGATGTAAAAAAACAATATTTTGGGCATAAAAATGTAGCATATAATCAAGCAAAAAATGCACTCAGTACGAATACCAAAATGCATATGCTTTAGAATAAAAAATGCATCTTATTCAAGTTAAGAATGCATCATTTGATGCAAAAAAATGCAGATATTTGTGAGCATTTTTTATTCGTAATTGATGTATTTTTTTTTAATCCTGAACGTAAATATAATGAAGAACATATACCAGCTGAATATAAAATCAAGATTTTCATGCGAATCTTCTAAATTCAACATATTCAATATGTATATCACATGAATCGTCGTAAAAATACGTTTAAAATTCTATATAATTCGTAAAAAATAGATTTAAATCGAGAAATATATAATCGTTTTATTATAATGGGAGGAAAGAGAAAACTAGGAGAGAGAATGTTTAGATTTAATAATAGAGAAGACGGTTACTAAAACTTAAAGTGTAAATTACTAAGATACCCTAATTACCTTATTTATCTAATAAGTGCTAAATTATCATAACCATTGGATAAACAAAATAAATGATCCATATTTATTCTTACTTAACATGGGGATAGCCTTTAACATATGAACACTACTATATATAGAGAGAGAGAGAGAAAGATGAGATCAAGTAAAAAAAAATCCCCCTGTGAGAAAAAAAATGAATCTTATCCATTAGATCTCAATAAATCAATGGTTGATATGCAATCGAGCAACAACTAAAACACAATCAAGCAATTGCTTGATTGTGTTTTAGTTGTTGCTTGATTGTGTTTCACTTGTTGCTTGATTTTATATCAGTCATTGATTTATTTAATTCTAACGGATATGATTCATTCTTTTTTCTCACACGGGACTTTTTCTTACCTGATCCGCTCCATATATATATATATATATATATATTAGTGATCAGGTGAGAACAGGAGTTACTATGAGAAATAAGAATAGATCTCGCACATCCATCTCATCAAATGGACGAATAGGATTCATTCTCAGCAAATTGAAAAACGCGGCATTTTTGCCCCAATATCCTGCAGTTTTAGCCTTTAAAGGCTAAAACTGTAAAAAAACTCAAACACAAACAACAACGTGCATTTTAATCCCGATTTACTTCATTTTTAGCCCAATTTACTTCATTTTTAGCCCGATTTACTTCATTTTTAGATATATATGAATTAAAAATAAATTAAACATCTTCTTCTTCAAAGCAGCAACACGAGCGTAGTCTCTATAAAACTCAATACCAACATCAACAGTTCTAAAAACTCTGCCCTTAAAATGTTTCATCTCATCAACACACTTTGGAATAAATGAACATGTAAGATACAAAAATGCACAAAGTTAACACTAAAGATGCACAATATAATAGTAAAAATGAACGTCAATCTGAATAAAACAAATTTTTTAAAACTATATTCATGCACAACAAACAAAGTCAAGACCGAACACGAATGCGAAATCCGGAAACAAAGAAAAAAAATCTGATCGACAGAAGAAATATAAATCAAATCGAGCAAAGAAGGAAGAAGAAATCAAATCGAGCGAAGAAAGGAATAAAAAATCTAATAAGATACTATTTCAGATTTAAAAAAAAGCTAAAATTACAAAAATAACCTTAATTTTGCAAAACTGTAGGATAATCGGAAAACTGCACACGGAGTGAAATAGATCATGAGCGTTGAAATCACAAAATCAAAGGCTGAGATTTATTCTCATTTCTCATACTAAAAACTATTCTCATACCACATGTTCGATGCAAAAAATATAGTTCATGATTAGTGTCACAAAGGAACTTAATATTCGGAGAAAATGTATATACTTTAGGATAAAAATGCATTGTATTCATGTGAAAAACTGCATCAATTGATGCGAACAATGACACTACTTGAGACATTTTCTATGCATAATTGATGCATTTTTTTATTAAAAACGCAAATATAATGAATTACATATAAAAGCGGAATACAAAATCATAATTTTCATGCAAATATTCTAAATTGAACATATGCAATATGAATATCATACAAATCTTCGTAAAAATACAATTAATTTGATATATACTCCATAAAAAACTGATTTGAATCGAGAAAAATATAATAGTTTGATATAATATAAGGAAAGAGAAAATGAGGAGAAATAATGTTTAGATTAAGGATATAAAGTAAGGTAACTCAAATTTAAAGGGTAAATTACTAAGATACCCTAATAACCTTAATTAATTAATGAATCTTGAATTATCATATATATATATAGATGGTTTACATAAATTTTGTGGAAAATATAACAAATGCATTATAAGAATTTAATGGTAATAAATTTAAAGATAGTAATACTTAGCAAACAAAAAAATAAAACATTATATAGAATATATAAATACATTGAATAGATTGAACAGTTACGTATTGATGCAGTGTAATAGAAGAAGACAAGAAAGGGATTTGTCCTTTAGTTGTAGATATTTATATTCCCCAAACCCACGTGTATGAAGCAGAAAATGCATGCCATGCGATGAATCTTCATCAACATTTCAATATCTACAAACAAAAATTCAGAGTTAATTTTCATTTCTGTTGAGCTTTCCTTGAAAGGTAATTTTAGTTTCTTCATGCCTTATTTATTTAATATCTTCAATGAAATTGCATATTCATCATCATGTACACATAATTTACTATGATGAATTCGGAGGCATCGATCAGCCAGGTATGGTGGTGCTGCGGTGGAAGACATGGCAACTGAGTAGAGAAATATATATAGTAGAGGTGCATTGGAGAGAGAAAACTAAAATAATTTTATATGTCTATATATATCGTGCATATGTAGCTAGTTAGGGATGATATTTAAAAACAAAGATTAATCTCCTTTTTTATAGCACTGAATTAACCCTACCTTACATGCGGATAGAAGGGAGCTCGTGAAAACTATATATCTAAGCAAGGAAGTGGTTGGAGTTGTCTTGATAATTATTTAATTTTACTATTAAATCACTCATTTACCACTTCACAAGTCACATGAATTACTAGTTGTTGGATATGCATTTTCTGACACTCAAAGAAGTTGCTTTCTTTTTTCCTTCCTAAAAATAGTTCTATTGATTTATATGATTTGGTTTGTGTTTTTGAACTTATTGGAATGAGTGGATTTATTCAGTGATTTGGAAGCAAGATTCGACAAGATAATTATGTTATGAGTTCTTGACAAGATAAGGTGCACATTACTAGTTAGTAAATGATTTAATTTTCATCTCATTTTGTAATGCAGGAATATTTGCACCTAAAGGCGTACTATAATTGTTTAGCTATGGAGAAAACACAAGAGAAGAAAAATACAATAATAAATGGATCAAAAGAAAGTGTAGATTTTAGGAGGAGAGATTGCAACATTCCTATAAATCCTATAGAGTCGGAGGGATGTAGGTTGTCTGAGTCGCCAACTTTGCAGGTGTTGACCAATTGTGGGAGTTCAACTCTTACTCATTTGGATAATATAAAGCACCATAATTTGAACAGAGATGAGAATATACCTTTTGTGAGAAGTTACTATCTTGATAATGATCTAGGTTCTACAAGTAGAGAGGAAGAGAACAAAAACTATGAATATCATAAGGCGAATGTTGTTGGTTGCTCAGAGGAGGGATGGCCCCATTCAGTTGGATGGAGAGGGCAAGATAGTATGACTTTGGATGAAGAATTTATGTTTAATAATAAGGATACATCAAGCTTATGTTCGAGAGAAGATTCAAGTAAGGTGCTCATGAGTTTTGAAGATGTTGAAGGTTTGTCAAGTAATCAAAAGAGTATACACTACAAAAAAAGGTGATTTTAACTACATAAATAGCGACGGAAACAAATTATGTTGCTAATCAAGGCGGACTTGCAATGGATCTTCGACGGAATTAAAAAAAAAAACTTCAAACAAAATCACCAACGGATTTACGACATAAACTTAATTTTTGACATTAGATACAAATTAACGATGGATTATGTCAGTTGCTAAAACCTTTTTTTGTTAGGCAACGGATGCATTCGTTGGTAATCGCTTCTTCTTTAGCAACGGCACATTTCCGTTGCTAGTGTTATTATTTACGATAGATTAAGTCCGTTGCAATGCCTTTTGAGTTTTACCAATGGGTTCTTCCATTACAAGTGTAGTTCTTATTTAGTAACATATCATTTCCGTTTCTTGTTCTATTATTTATGACGAATTATTTCTCTTGTTTTGTATTTTTTTATCGGAAGATTTTTCCGTCACATGTGTTTCTATATTTTCTATGTCGTAGGTTGTTATTTATTTGGCAATGGAAATTAACTGTTGCTATGCTATTTCTTTGTTACCAACGGATGTTTTCAGTCGTAGGCTATTAATTAATCTGCAACGGAGAGAATCTGTAGCTAGCCTTATTTGATTTTGCAAGGAAGATAATTTGTTTCTGGGCTTTTTTTTTTTATTTTGCAACGGCAAAAATCCGTTGGTGGGCTCTTAATTATGATTTAACCTTTCCTTGCCATTTTTTGCGGCTGATAGTTGAAAGAAGCCGACCATGGCGCAGAGGTAAGACTCTCCAGTCTCCCACATCGAGTTTCCTTTATAATTTTTTGTGGGTTTTATATCACGTGGAAGTGTGTTACCATCGTTCTTATGCGACATCCTCGGCTAAGTAAGATATTGGGGATAACAATTTCACGCAGAAATGTGTGACAGCGATATGATATAAGGATATATATCTAAAATGAAAATGGACTACAAAGGTGGAAAATCTAAATCTGTCGGTTGTGGGTGGGTGGGATTGAAGATGAATAAAAAAATATGGGCATGGATATATATGTGAAATGAAAATGGATGACAAAGGTGGAAAATCAAAAACTGTCCATTGTGGGTGGGGATTGAAGATGAATTAAAAAATATGGGCATGAAAAATGATAATATTAAAATGTTCGAGAGATTATGAAATGGGAAAAAGCTGCTGCGTCCAATTAATGCTAATGATAATTTTTCACACCACAATTCTAGCAATGGATATTTTGTTGTCAAAGCTGTTAGTAAATCCAGCGACGGATATCCGTAGCTTCACTAGCAACGGATTATCATTCCGTTGCCATTTTGTTTAGTTAACAACCGAATAAATCATTGCTAGTTCCGTCGGCAATTCTAGCTGCGGATTTGTTTTTCGTTGCTATTGTTTAGCAACAACGTATATGCCGACAGATCATTTCCCTCACCAATCTGTTGTAGATACTTTTTAGCAACAAAAATATATGCTTTAGCAACAGATTTTTCGGTTGCAATTGGACTATTTTTTTGTAGTGGTATGGAATCAAGTATATCAACTCATAATATGACAGGAAATCCAAGTAGTCTCGTCTCAGGTAGTGGACTGGCTGAGGAAATAGATAATCATGTGACACAAGGTCCTAATAATATGAGTTCTAGTACAGAATTCACTAGGAGTAGGTTTCATTCCAGTTTCTCCAACTTTTTCTTAGGACGATCACGCGGTGCAATGAAAAGTAAAGAATTTTTTGCGGAGAGATTCTGGGGCATCGAATGAATCAATCATCACGTCAATAGCCCAACATAGAGCTTTGGTAACTTATAGTGAAAATGTGCATGCAGACTTAAGCGGAGATGCATGTGGTGCTTTGATGAATAATAATCCCAATAATTATTCATCAGTTGAAAATGTTAAGAAAGAACTTGAAGTTTCTCATTCTGATATTAATGTGAGAGAATGGCTAGAATCTTATGGTGTCAATGCAACTAAGAATGAGAAAATGCTATTGTTCAGAAAAATTGTGCAGACAGTGGATGTTGCACATAATCAAGGAAATGCCATGTTGGAGTTGCAGCCGTCTTCATTCATTTTATTTGAAACTGGGGATGTTAAATACATTGGTGCTTTGATAGAGACTGAGTTGAGGAGCGACAACAAAAAGAAGAGAGGTTTTGATATTCACGAAAGCTTTCGTGCAAAGATACGAAACTTAGGAGCAAATAGATTAGAAATTAAGCCCGAGTTACATTCAATTTCAAGAATAATGAAGAATAAAGTTATTGATAATTTTAGTGATGTGGAGAAAGACTCTTACACTTTAGAAGAGGTGCAAGATTTCTCTTTTGATAAAGACATATGGACTAGAAAAAGTTTGGTGACTTCTCAACTTGAAAAGAAATGGTATGCTTTTCCTGAGCAATATGAAATGGAAGACTTGATGTCATTGAATATCTACTCTTTGGGACTTTTGCTATTTGAGGTCAGAAAATGCATCAAATTTTCAATTATTGTATATGATAAGAAATAACAAAACTCATGCACAACTCTAATCCACATTTTTTATGCAGCTTCTATGCCATTTTGAATCGTTGGAATCACACTCCAAAGCTATGCTTGATCTCCATCATCGTGTCCTACCTCCATTTTTCCTCTCAACAAGTCCGAAGGAAGCTGGAATATGTTTTTGGTTGCTTCATCCAGATTCTTCTTCTCGTCCTACAACTAGGTATTTCTACTTCAACTATAATTCTCTAAATTACTTATCTTATGAAATGATTCACCTTTTTGAGAAAATTAAAAAAAAATTATATCGTAAAGGGAGGGTAGAGAAAGAAAATCATTGGATCATCTTTATGATACTATTTTCATTGTAAGATGTTTAATTTGGTTAATTGTTTTTTGACTACTAATTGTCTTTTTCTGGAATTTTTCACGAAAGTTACTAATGCTTATAAAGTAAACTACTAATTAAAAAAATCTTGTTCACTGAGTCATATATGACAAATTCTTAATGCACCAGAATACCAAACATTTGTTAGCTTGGATTATCTGAAATATTTTAAGTTATAAAAGGAAAAAAAATGGTAGTTTCATTGATTATGCAATTTTATTGTCTTATATTCTATCAAAACATCTAAGAATAGAGTTCTAATTGAGATTCAATTATAGTATCATTAACTTATATTATTGTACTATTTATTATATGCAAACTATTTAGTTGTTGTTATTTTTTATGATAGGGAAATTCTGCAATCAGATTTGATGTTTGGATTTGATATTGCCATTCCGAGCAATAATGAGTTATCATGCATCGACACAATTGGTGATGTCGAGTCACATCTCTTACTTCATTTTCTTATTACATTAAATCAAGATAAGAAGAATAAGGTCTCCAACTTATTGGAAAGTATAAAAATCATAGAATCAGATATTAAAATGGTTGAGAGTGGGCACACTTTTGAAAAGATTTCAAGAGTGACAGATGAAGTTTATGATTTTAATATGAAAGATGATCACGTGTTCAATCCTTGTAGTTCAACTTCTAGAATAAAAGTGATGAGAGACAAGTTGTTGGCAAACATCATTGAGCTTGAAAATGCTTACTTTTCCTTGAGATCTAATCAACTAACTGAAATGTCCGAAGTGACCCGATCAGACAAGGATATTCTCATGGAGTGTGATCACTTGTTCGAAGTTGAATCTCGACATCAGCCAATAGCAACTGCTGAAGAAAAGTCTATGGATTGTATTCAAACCTTTTTTGATGGTATTTATAAGTTTGCCCGTTACAACAATTTTGAAGTTTGTGGAAAATTAAGAAATGGTGATATTCTTAACTTTAACAACGTCATATGCTCGATATGTTTTGATTTTGAAGAAGAGTACATTGCTGCTGCTGGGGTTTCAAAGAAAATCAAAATATTTGAGCTGCGAACACTTTTGAATGATTATGTTGATGTTCAGTACCCTGTGCTTGAAATGTCGAACAGTTCAAAGTTTAGTTGCATATGCTGGAATAGAAACATGAAGAATTATTTAGTGTCTACAGACTACAATGGTACAGTAAAGGTATGTATTTTGTATTTACATTTACAATCTTATTACTATCACAAATTAAGCCATTGAAGTGTATGTGCATGAGTAATGCTTCAATAATCTCCTTATGTATGATTTTTTTACAAGTTAAAATATTAATTTCAATAAACACCTTATCTTATGTACCTTCATTTGAATTTTATGATTGAACACATGTAGTTTTTATGTATAAGAATCTACTTTTATTTTAGTTTATAATCACTAAATTTCCAAAATAACTTGTTAGTTATTTGTTATGGATAATTTTAGATGTCATTATCGGTTTCAATATGCACTAAAATATTTGCGAGAAATGCATAATAAGCATTTCTCATGAACATATTTCATAAATGTATATGTAAATATTTTTAATATTTTTTTGCACTTAATATTTGTCTAGTTAATAAATTACATCTACTTTTATATTACTTACTAAATGTAGATACAATCTTAGATATGGGATACAGGCATTGGACAAGAATTTGGTCACTATAATGAACACCAAAGTAGAGCTTGGTCTGTTGATTTTTCCCATACAGACCCAAAGAAATTTGCTAGTGGTGGTGATGATTGTTATCTTAAAATATGGAGCATGAATGAGGTATGTATCAATTAAATTGTATGATACGTGTAGTTTGATGTTTAAATTAAACTTTAATTATTGTAATTCATGAACTTGCAATATAATGATTACTTCAATAAACATGATAGTTTATAGAATAAGACATTTCAATTTGCATGTGAGTCTGCTGACAAGATAGACATCCAAAAATGTGGTTATTATGAAGAAAAATTAAATAAGTTATTATCATATAGTAAGAATGAAAGAAATGAGGATAGCAAATATATTTAAATTATTTTATCTATGATACCATGTTTGTAATATAAACCAATATATATTCATAATAAATGACTATGGTAGATTATATATGGTTGGATGGGATAAAGTGATGTGCATGGTTTTTACACAAGAAATCTCTAATTTTTCATTACTAATTAGTAAGCAGTCAAAAATCTAATACAGGTGTACACTAAAATATTTTAATGAGCATAAGGTCTAATTTCTTGTGTATTCATTCATTCTTTCATGCATTATATATTATTGTTGTATATGATAGAATTAATTCCCATATCAATTTTAATGCTATGCTCAATATTAATGAGAGGAAATTTCACTGCTTAATTTTACAGAGGAACTCCATCACGACGATATGGAATCCTGCCAATATTTGTTGCGTTCAGTTCTCCTCATACTCATCCCATCTTGTAGCTTTTGGATCAGCTGATTATAAGATTTATACTTATGATCTTCGTCATACAAGAATTCCATGGTGCACATTAATTGGTCATACAAATGCCGTTAGCTATGTTAGATTCTTGGATTCAGAGACTCTCGTATCTTCATCTACAGACAACACATTGAAGCTCTGGGACTTGAAAAAATCAAACTTTGATGGGTTAAGTTCGGATGCTTGTCGTTTAACTTTTAGAGGTCATACTAATGTTAAGGTATGTTTTATGTAACTAATTTTATTTAAATTTCAATACGTATTCACATTTTTTTATTACTAATTATTTTCACTTTTTTTTGTGGAGAATTTCGTTGGATTGACAGTGTTAGATGGATACATAGTATGCGGTTCTGAAACTAATGAGGTGTGCTTCTTCTATTT